>PVKE010033649.1:0-17819 GCA_004027555.1 Craseonycteris thonglongyai
CAGTCCTCGCCTCTCCATGCTGACGGGTTCATCTTTCCGAAGTCAGAGGACGCGGCGGGGGACATGGTTACTTGGCACTAAGTCTTGGCAACCAGGAAACCCCGGCTGATGAGAAAGCGGTGGAATACGTGGGGGGGGGGGGGAGCTATGGGCTTGTGGGAACACAGAGGTGTACCTGCCCCAGGCTGGAGTGGATCAGAGAAGATGGCATCCATGCTGAGACTTAAAGGACAAACAAATCAGCCAGAGGGAGTCAGTAGTTCTGAGCCCCACAGGGTAGTTTGTGCTCATCACAGAGAGGCATTCAGTGACTACAACTCATTTGAACAAATTAAGAAACAAAATTTATGTGCATGGGGCGGAGGGGTGGGCAGGATGAAGAAATATGTTCTAAGAGAGGACAATACTGTCTGAGCAAAAGTGCAGAGAAGCAATGGCAAAATGGGTTCTGGGTATTGCGAACAATTCATGTGGCTGTGGCCTGGCAGGTGCATGGTTGGAGGCCTGGCTAAAGAGATCAGTGTATGCCTTGGTGCTGGATTTGGACTTCACTCTGAGAATGATGGGGAACTGTTGAAATGCATGTTGTCTCAGCTCTGTCCCTCACTAGCCATGTGAATTTGGGCATGTTAAGTCACTTCTCTGATCCAGTTTCCAAATCTGTAAAATGGCAACTTATGTCATAGGGTTGTCATTGGATAAAATGAGGCCACACACATGAAGTATGAGATGTGATCCAAAAATATGGTGTCTATGAAGACTGGGCTTGCTCTTTCTCTCTCTCCCACACACATACACACACACTTTCTATCAATAAATCTTTTTTAAAACTATGATGAATGTTTAAGTTAAAAATAAATTTATACAGTACAAGACACATTGCCATTAATCCACCTCAAAGTGCTCCCCCTTGCTTGGACCACACTTATTCCACTGTTCTCGTCACTTCTGGAAGCAGTTCTGGAAGTGATCTTTTGCGTTTTTGGTTGCACTGTTGTGGCTGCCTCAATGTCCTGAATTCATTCAAAATGCTTACCTTTCATGGTCATTTTGACTTTGGGGAAGAGCCAGAAGTTGTACGGTGCCAGATCCAGTGAATAAGGTGGATGAGGACACACTGTAATGTTTTTATTTGACAGCAATTGCTGTACCAGAAACAATGTGTGATCTGAATTGATTCAGGACATCAAGGCAGCCATGACAGTGCCACTAGTCACTCATGAAAGAGGACTTCCAGAACTGCTTCAGAAAGTTGCAAGAATGGTGGGATAAGTGTGGTCAAAGCGAGGGGGAGCATTTTGAAGGGCATTAATGGCAATGTGTCTTTTACTGTAATGTATTTTTAAATTTAAACATTCACTATATTTTTGGATCATATCTTGTAAGTAGAACAGCGCAGGAGCACAAAGGGCTCAGAGTGTAAGTGTCCTTTGGTATCCACAGGGGATTGGTTCTAGGACTCCACGGATACCAAAATTTATAGATGCTCCAGCCCCTTATATAACATGGTGGAATATTTTTTTATATAACTTACATATATCCACCATATACTTCAAATCACCTCTAGATTAGTTATAATACCTAACAATGTACGAGGGCTGGTCAGAAAAAAATCCAACCATATGCCTCTATTTTTCATATTACATGGCTGGATACTTTTCAGACAGCCCTCATAAATGCTATATAAATAGTTGTTATATTGTACTGTTTAGGGAATAATGACAAGAAAAAAATTGTACATGTTCAGTTCAAATGGGCGTTGGCCTAACTACACAGTACATGTCACCAACAACATAATATTAAAAAATATATATATATATATATACACACATCATCTATGTATTGCATTGTGTTCACCACCCAGTCAGCTCTCTTTCCATCACCATATATTTGATGCCCCCTCCCAACTCCCCCCCTCAATAAAAAAATATTTTCAATCCCCAGTTTCAACTATGTTATCATTTAAGGTCACCAAGGAGAGACAGAGATGGCACCAGGAGCAGATGGTGCTGAGACTCCAACTGGAGGCTCTTCAGGCAGAGCGGGACACTGCGGAACAGGACCTGGTAGCCCTCTATGACCTGCATGTTCAGGCCACACGAGCTCGGACACGCCATGTGCTACAGGTCAGTGGGGACAGAAGGCAGGCCTTGAGCTGCTTACAAGGCTGGCTGACAGACAAGACATCTCTGAATCTGAGCACAGGTATTCCGAGCCTGGCGGGGGCTGTGGGAGGAGCAGACCATGGCCACAGAGCATCACCACCGCAGCCTGCTGGCTGGCGTCCTGCAAGATGCCATCAACCTGGCTGCACAGAACCACGAGCTCCAGGCCCAGAACCAGCAGCACACTAGGCTGGGGGTAGCTATGCCGGATCCCTGCCCTGTGGAGAATACTGATCAAGAATCCTTCAGGGGCAGTTTCCTCTCTCCTCATTCTTAACATGTTAAGCCCCATGTCAGTCATCAGTGACTGACACTGACCTTTCCGTTTGGACCGCGTCAGTCACCAGTGACCGACAGTATACTTTTCGTGCAAGCCACGGTATTGTATGTTAACTGATGATATAAAATTTGAAAAATTACATTCTATTAATGAATTTTAAATATGTAAGATACCCCGCTTGTCTTTCTATTTTAAAATGTTTATTCCTTTTTTGTTTTCCTTTGCTATAATTTCTCGCTCACATTCACGGGTAAAGAAAAATATTTTTCTGCACTGGAACAAGAATCGCAGACAATTGACTGAATATAAAGCATTTCTAAAATAATACATCGTACAAATTGTGGTAAATAATAAATATTCACACAGTAAGTATATTCTCTATATAAACATTCAGCCTTATTGCAATCTAAACAGATCTCCAGTCACCAGCATTTCAGTGAAATCTGATATAACGGGCCAAGCGTTAAGCAAGATAAATTAGCCTGGGCGCTTAACGTGTTAAGGGTCTCAGAAAAAAGACAGGGGAAGCTGTGATGGCTCAGCAGGTTAAGCGCTCACTTTGCAGCCCGGGGGGTACCAAGGATCAGATTCCAACCCAGGCCCATGCGAACTCATATGCTGAACTGGTGTGTGCTTCTCATGCAGGATGCCCCCAGTTCAGTTCTCGCCCCCGTTTGGCCCCTGCCTCAAGGGGTCATGCCTCTCATGCGAGAGGCCCCCAGCCCAGGTCCCTCCCTGTGTGGGCCCCCACCCACCTGTGTGGAATGAAACCATGTTGAAAACTGTTGACATACAACTAAGGAGACTACTCTGGGCCCTCCCCCTTCTGTCTCTCTGTCTCTGTCAAAAACAGTAAATCTTAAAAAAAAAAAAGAAAGGAGACAAAGTTGGGTGGGACACAGTAACCAAGCTAACCTTCATTATGGATAAATATCATCACTAACCATGTCTCATTGTGCCAGCAGTCCCTGCTAACATCCATTATCTCATTTGGCCTTTTCCACTACCCAAGATAGTTGTGGGTACCACTGACCCCCATTTCAGAGATAAGGCAACTAAATGAGGAGAGGTTAAGTATCTGCCTAAGACAGTCAGCCAGTGCCAGAATTCAAATTCATGTCTGTATAGCAAACAGTAGCGGTCTACAAGCTGCAGTGTGCATCAGAACCTCCTAGGGAGCTTCTTTAAAACAAAAACAAAAACAAAACAGGAGAGATTGATTCCCAAATCTCACCCCCTAAGATTCTGCTTCAATAGGTCTGGGGCATTTTTTTCTTTTTTAAACAAGCTTACCAGGCATTCTACCATAGGAGCAAGATCTCACATTCCTCTGGCCATTAGACTAGAGCAAATGACAGGCAGGAATATCAATGAGGGATCCAGAGGAAATGTGAATAAAACCACATTGAGTTCTTCTGAATTTTCTAGCCTAGAATCTAGTTTGTTCCACTAGGCCAAGCTTGTGCAGTCGGAGGCCAGTGGGCTGCGTTGGCCCAGGATGGCTTTGGGTGAGGTCCAACACAAGTTCTTAAAACATTGAGATTTTTTGGTGACTTTTTTTTTTTTTTAAGCCCATCAGCTATTGTTAGTGTATTTTGTGGCCCAAGACAATTCTTTCTGGTGTGGCCCAGGGAAGCCAAAGGGTTGAACACCTCTATCCTAGGCCTTCTATTCCCAAGACTCCCTTCAAATCCACCAGTACCCAAGTTTTGTACTTCAGAAAAATTTCAAAAGCTCTGCGACAAAGAATAGTCTTGGTTCCAAAGAGCCCTCAAAGAAAATAATGCTGCTGACAATGGGGGGAGAAAACAGCTTTCCTCCTACTTTGTTACTCCATGATTAAGCTATTCAGGGTATCAGGGGAAACACAATTGAGGAGCTACGCAACACAGAAGTCACATGGCAATCATGGCCGATTGTAGGAAGCACCTACACTCCAGAATGCTTTATTAAGACCATATTGCTTATGCAGTTAGACATTGATTGCGCCTGGTCCCAGGTCACTCTGTGGAGAGCTCCAGTGGCTGTTAGGAGCTGGGATGCTGCCAAGCAGGGGCAGGACCGAATGGGAAGGATGTAGAGGAGCTGTAGAGGGGGCAGAGGACTTCTAAGAGGGCTTTTGAGTGAGCAGAGGTGAGGAGTGTAGGTTTAAGCCAGGGCCCAGGGGCAACATTCCCTGAGATGAGCCAAACCCCAGCCCCTCTGAGGTTTCCAGAACAAAGGTTGGTGTGGAGAGCAGCACTGCACTGTGGAAGGAAAAGCAGGCACTGTCTCCAGGCACTGCTGGAGCTAGGGGAAGATGGCAGTGCAGTCAGGGTGATGGGGGTGGAATCCGTGGCAACTGGGCTTTTCTGTAGGACAGTGGGGGGCGAGTATCCTTTATGGGGCGAGTCATGCACCATGGCTGGGCTGAGGCATCCCAGCACCAGGCCTGCAGGCAGTGGGTCTCCTAGGGTGACCACAGTAGGCAAGGAATACCAACTGTTGCCCATGCCCCACTTTAAGCAACTGCATTCATGCAGTGAGACAGGGAACCTCCTCCATCAAGGATGGGCTCCCTTCTCAGGCCTAGGTACTGATGTTCGCTCAATTCCTTAGTCTGGAAGAACTTAGGGGCGGGTAGTTTCCTTAACCAAACTCACTCTACACATCTACCCAGGGTACAACTTCATCCACCCACCTTGAGCTGAACCTGGCTGCCCTCACTCCCCCAGCTTTTCTCACAAGGCACTTGTTTACAGGGCTGCTGAGGCGGGATAGGGTGGGGCTGGGAGGTGGCTCTGATGGTGGCGTCCAATCTATGGGGTCAGCAGTCAGGGACTAGCGGCTGCCATAGTAAAGGTGCACAGCGAGGCCAATGAGCAGCGTGGCCAGGAAGAAGGCAGCTGTGAGCTGCAGCTGCAGCAGGGCTGCTGAGAGCATGGCATTGACCACCAGTGAGCAGGACACCACAAAGAGGCGTGTGATGCTGCTGCCATGCTTCATGACTGCTGACATGAGCAGTCCATTCAGTGCCTGGCTCAGCACCACGAGGGCGGCCCATCCTGAGAAACCTTCCAGGAGACCTGGGCCAGGGCCACCACCTGCATGCAGACCTAAGTTCAGGAGCACACCAAAAGTGTAGAGGAAGAGGTTCTGAAGTGCCAGGGGCAGCCGCTGTCGCTTCAGGAGCAGCTCTGTGTATACAGAGGACAAGCCTGAGATGAAGCAGTACAAGACGAGGAGCAGCAGTCCTAGTGGAGTGATATGCAGGGACATGGGGCCAGCTGCTGGAGGCCCAGGAATGGTGTTCCCAGGGTCCTGGAGGCCACCAGTAGCATAGCAGGCCCCAGCTGCCATCAGCAGCAGCAGTGCTAAGCCCTGGCGTGCAGACAGGCGGTGCCGGAGGCAGAGGCAGTAGAACAGAGCCGTGCTTCCAATCTTGAGGTTGCTAAGCACCTGGTAGGTGCTGGGGTCCATATAGCGTTGAAGATAGATCACCAGGTTGTTGTTAGCGCCATAGAGCAGGGCCGATAGTGCAAAGGGGGCAGCCTGACGCCAGGGCAGGGCCCCCCGGGGCCATGCTTGCCAACCCACCAGAAGGGAGAGGGCACACAACAGAAGCTTGGTCAGCTCAGTCAGCAGCACAGCTGAGGACGGTCGGAAGGGCACTTGACCATCTACATGGCACAGTGCCAGCAATGGGGCATGGGCCCCATACATGGTGGTGGACAGAAGTAGCATCAGGGTCCAGCGGGCCTGCCTGAGAGGGCCCAGGCCTGGCACAGCCCCGTCCTCTACACTCATGCCCACACCAGACCCTGGTTGGCCAGTGTAGCTAGCAAGGGGCAGCAAGGATTGTGACACTTCAGGGAAAATGAAGTTACGGAACCGGCTCCCAGAAGGGAGGAGCCACAGTACATCATCAGAGAGAATATTGAGGATCAAAGTCAGCTGCAAACCCCACAGTCAGGGCTACAAAGGGGTGATGGTCCTAGAAGCCACAGTCTTGGGGCCAGTCCCATGGGATTAGGGATGGAAGGAGTCCAGGGTGCTGGCTGATGAGCCACTGTCCACCCTCTGTAGGAAGGGAAGCAAGGATGAAGGTGGCAGAAAAGTTGGGAGACAGTAAATGGGCAACAGCTGGGGAAGCCAGATATGGTGTCTGTGGTTGAAAGGACTCCACCTGTAGGCCCCTGCTGCTCATCCTGCCTCCTCCGTGGGATCCAGAGCTAGTCAGGCCCTTTACGCAGTGACCGCAGATAGTCCCTCAATGTCTTCTCCACATTGGGCACAGCATACGCCTGAGCTGCGTAGATGCCAGTGCAGGTGCCCACGGCAAAGCCCAATACTGCTGATGCCCTCAGTTTGGCCACCACATAACCAGCCAGGAAGCCCTTGAAGAATGGAGAGGACAAGAGCGAGCCATCCTGTGGAGAAAGATTCAGGAGCAAACTCAGCAGGCTCTCCCCTTCTCTAACTAGGAGCTCCTCAAGCTGGGTTCAGCGCATCCTACCAGCTAGTCCTCCTTACTCTGGAGAGCTGTAGTATTCTCTCCAAAGATTTTCTCCAGGTTCTGACCACACAATCTCAGAACCCTGGGGTTAGAAAGTTCCAAACACAAAACCCTGCTGCCACTGGGCTAGAGGTGTGCCTGAAGAACCTGACTTCCGCCCGCTTCTCCAGTTTCACTTCCTTGCATGCTCTCCCTTTACTGCAAACGACTCATTTCACCCCCATGCTCATCATGCTTCCTCCCAGCACAAGTGCTTTGTATCCGCTGTTCCATCTGCCTGATATGTTCCCTCCTCCCCTCTTCACCTAGTTAACTCCTATTTAAAATCCCAGTTCAAGTGCCATTTTGTCAGGGAAACCTTCCTTGAGGTCAGAGAATAGGCCTTCAACAACCATTTGCTGAATAAATCTCTACCACCCACTCAAAAGCATTTTGGGCAATGAAGCCTAAGGTGAAAGGGGTGGGGTGGGGGGCTGGCACAACTTTACCTGGCCGACACCACTGTTGACTTCTTCTACACGCTGCTGCAGATGTTCTAGCTGGTTCTTAAGAAACGCCAGGTCCTTAAGTTTGGGCAGAGAGTCCTAGGACAAGGGATAGGCTGGCTCCAACAGATTACCCCCACCCAATTCCTTGCTCAAGTCTATCAGAAACTGGGGCTGGGGGATGGGGTGAGCCAAAGAAATCTCTTCCTATAATACCTTCCTGAGATGGCAGTGATAAAAGGCATTGAGGACATTCACTTGGGGATGGGGTAGGGGGGGCGGGGGTGGTGACAGATGGCAGGTATATCAGTAACTTACAACAACCCTCACAGGAATTTTACATAGTAAGCAGTGTAGTGTGTATGTAGGGAAGGCAGAGGAACAGCTAGAGGGACTTTCAATTAGATCTATGAGGAAAGCTCTTGACTGTAAGTTACCCAGAAGTGGAGACCAGCCTGTCTTGTTTACTGAGTCCCAAGGCCTGGGTGCTGAACTTTCAGACCAATAGAGAGTAATGGCCGGAGGCAGTTTCCTGGACAATTTGTTTCTGCCTCGGCTTCTTCCCTTTTTCTCCCAGGCCCACGCCAAAATGAATGTGCGACTATGCAAGCACAGGCAATGGGGGTGGGAGGTGGGGTGGGGGAGGATGAACGGAGTGATTTTGGTCGTGAAATTCAGTGTGTGCACAAGGGAGTGTTTGAAGGAGGGTGTGTCATTGTGGCTTGGAAACCACGTGTCTCTGGGAGGAGAAATTTCTGGGCCTCCGGAATGGAGCAAAGAAGTGTCAGAGTCTGTTCGAGGAATTAGGAATCGTGATGGCCCCAAGGAGAGCGAACCTGGGGGATCCGCGGCTCTGCCTGTCCAGCGTAGCGCTCCGCCACTATTCCCCACTGTGGAGGTACTTACTATTGGCACGCACCCAGCGGTAGCATCCAGTCCACAGGCGCAAAGGTCCGCCCCCTGGGGGAAGCAAGGGGCACCCCCACCCATGAGCCGCTCCAGTGTCGTGTCTCCCCAGGACTGAAAAGGTGTGAACACCATCCCGACTGCAGATCAGCCGCACGGTCACTCACCTTGTCATCCGCCATCTTTCCCGTTGAACTTGTTGCGCCGGCGCAGCCCCGCCTTCATCGTGGCAGGTGCTACGGCCATCTTTACTAAGGGCGGAGGCACTTCCGGGGCACTTTTGGGAAGGTTGGAGGCGCTCTCCTGGCGGCGGAGTCCTAGCGGACTCCTGCCCGTGGATACTCTCACGTGACACCCCCCCCCCCCGGTCGTGTCGCAGGCTGAGTGCGCGCGCGCGCATAAGACCCGGGCGCGAGTATCTCTGTGCGCGTCTGCGCGTGACGCACGTTCGCTGGCTGGTTGCGCGTCTGCGCGTGACGCACGTTCGCTGGCTGGTTGCGCGTCTGCGCGTGACGCACGTTCGCTGGCTGGTCGTCCGCCGCTCGATGAGCTCATAGTTGCGCCGTGGTGGCGGCGGTTCGCTTCCGACGGTGCTCCTCCCCCGCGACCCACGCACGGAAGCGCTCCTCCACTCGGCGGTCCAAACGCCTGTTTACACGCGCCACCCCTTGGCGGGCGGTGCTGCTCTGGCCTTCCTGTTCCAACTCCGGGATCCGGCCGCTGCTCCGCGTTGTATCTGTGCGGCGCCCGCTGGCCCGACTGACTCCGGCGCAGAGAGTCTGGATTTATAGACGCAGCAGCTCCAGAGGTCGAGCTGGACTGAGAGTGCAGGCCGGCAGAGGCCGGCGGGGACGCGGCTCGGGCTATGCTGGGCAAGGATTACATGCTGGCCATCATTCTGGTCAACTGCGATGGTGTGCACGAAGGGGCCCGGTGGGAGGACCGGGAGCTGAGGGGATGAGGGACCACGAAAGGTTACCTCGAGGCTCAAAGATAGGGAGAAGGGGACATCTCGCAGTGAGACCCAGGGCACAAATAAACCCTGATCTTTGCACTGCAATGTCCAAGATTGAGATTCTGAACCGTCAGTCTGGTCCTCCAGCATAAGGTTGACAGGTGTTATTCCCCTTCCCATTCCTTGTTCCTGTAGATGACTTGTGGGGGGACCAGAGTTTGGATGGGGAGCCAGGCCTGCCCCCTGGCTGGAGGAAGATCCATGATGCTGCAGGTACCTACTATTGGCACGTACCCAGCGGTAGCACCCAGTGGCAACGCCCAACCTGGGAACCAGGAGATGCAGAGGACCCAGACACGGTAGGTGGAGTGTGAAGAAGGGGCCTGAGCCCATGTGGAGACCTAAGCCTGCTGCTACACTGACCTAGCCCCCTCTCTACAGAGGACGGAAGGGATTCGGGGACTTCGGCCCCCTAAAGGGAGATCCTTTTCCAGCCTGGAGAGCTCACTGGACCGGAGGTAACAGGGATAGGCCAAGCCAAATGAAAGACTTGGGGTTCCATGGCACTCAAAGATGTGGCTGGACCCTCAGTCTGCTGTCCAGCCCAGGTTCTGACCCTGTCCTATGTTCTTGGCTTTGTCTCATGTACTTGATTCTCAGTATTTTGAGTTTCATCCTTTGTTCCAAGCTCTGCCTTTTGCCACATGTTCTTTTCCATATTCTGGGCCTTGGCCACTGTCTTGGGCTCTGTCTGTGGAGGTTCCCATCCTGTGTTCTGGGGTGTCTTATCCTGATTTGGGGCTGTGGTTTTCATTTTGGGTCCTGCTCCATGTTTGCAACTTTTATATGTCCTGTGTCTTCAAATTCTAAGTCACACTTTTTATGTTACATTTATTTAGAACGTCCTGGGCCCTGTCTTATTCTGGTTTTACATTCGGGACACTGTGTTCTGGGTTTTATCCCATGTCTTTTGCCCATTAAGTGGTCTGGGCCTCACCAGTGTCCCTTCTGTAGGAAGTGTGGTCCCCTTACCAGCTCTGCTCTGTTTCAGTAACTCTCTGTATGGTGAGGAATCCTACATCCAGACCATGGAGCCAGGGACTAAGGTAATGACTTGGACCAAAGGGGAAGGTTAGGGTTGGGATTGGGCTGAGCAGAGATGATCAAGCATGGAGGGAGGGGCTATCAGGGTTTATATGTGTGGAGCCTGTGGCATATCCTACCGTACTCCACCTCTACTCACTCAGGGACCTCCTGTTCTTTCTCCCAACCCATCAGTGCTTTGCAGTCCGTTCTCTGGGCTGGGTAGAGGTTCCCGAAGAGGACCTGGTACCAGGGAAGAGCAGCATTGCAGTCAATAACTGCATCCAGCAGCTGGCCCAGACCCACAGGCGGAGCCAGCTCCCAGATGGTGCCTGGGGCGAGGTGAGCTGGCCAGCCCTTTAACAGGTTTAGCCCAGGGTCCAGCAGAGTTAGTCCCTAAATTGCCTATTCCCCATAGCAATCACCTCATCTGAGCTCTGTCTGCCCTCTGTCCTTGCTAGGGCCAGAACATGCTGATGATCCTGAAGAAGGATGCCATGAGCCTGGTGAATCCCCTGGACCACAGTCTGATCCACTGCCATCCTCTGGTCCACATCCGTGTGTGGGGTGTGGGCAGTTCCAAGGGCCGGTGAGGACCCCTACATCCCCCCAAAGTGAAAGTTGCTCCTTCCTCCCCCTGCAGGCTGTGCTCCCCACTGATGCTGATCCCCTGTACTTGAACCCCTGGACACAGATCCTCTGACTTGGACCCAAGCTCTGCTTCCCCTGCCTGGTCCAGCCCTGCTTGGGGAGGGTGGGCCCAGCTCAGCGGGGACAGATGGGGGAGAGCCTGAGAGCCTGGGCTGATTCTCTCCTGTGCCCCCACATGCTTCCGGAACAGTGACAGGTGAGTGACAGCCAGGTGCTTGAGCCCCAGCCCTGACTTCCTTGTCCATCGTCATCTTCCTTGTCTGACTTTCTAGCCTCCTGTAGGTACTACAGGCCCCTGCCCCTACCCAGCCTCTACCCCAGCCCATCTCTGCCTTTGCCCCAGCCCCATCTTTGACCTGCCAGGGACTTCGCTTTTGTGGCGGGGGACAAAGACAGTTGTATGCTCAAGTGCCATGTGTTTCGCTGTGACGTCCCTGCCAAGGCCATTGCCAGTGCCCTGCATGGGCTCTGTGCCCAGGTAAGGGCCAGGGTGGGTGGGGTAGGGAATGTGGGATGGAGCTGGGTCTGAAGCTGCCAAGGTGGTTGGGGCAGGGTGGTATTGGCTCCCTTACCTCCATTCCTCTCTCCCTGTGCCTTGAGCTAGCTGCATTGTTTTTCAGATCTTGTCAGAGCGAATAAGGGTCAGTGGTGATTCCTCTTGCTGTTCCCTACACCCCATGTCCCCTGAAGACTTGCCGCAGCAAGGTATGGGGAGGGAGATGCTGCATTGCAGCAACAGGCTCTTTTGGTGAAAGATGGGGAGCGGGTACTGGTTATTTAGTACTTCCCTGGAGATATGGGACTTCTGAGGTATGTTGGTCCCAGGGATTCCATGCCCTTAATTGGTGCATTCGTGGTCTTTTTTCTATCTTCTGCTAACTCCAGCTCTCTCAGAAGGGTGGGGCAAGGGGTCATTGAGAGAGCGCCCGGGCCAACTTGGTGTGTGTGTTTCAGTGGAACTGCTAGATGCGGTGAGCCAGGCTGCTCAGAAGTATGAAGCACTGTACATGGGGACGCTGCCGGTCACCAAAGCCATGGGTGAGGACAGCGGGTTAGAGGGGGTGCTGGGCTGCATAAGACAAGGGGAAGGTGGGTAAGGTAGGATCTACCATTATTTCTCGGCATGTTTCCATGACCCTATACAGCCTGGGATGTACCACCTTTCCCAACTCAGGATTCTAAGCCCAGCCCCAGGTATTTTCTTCCCTTTTCTCTGAATCCCAAGTCCGTGAGAGGGGCATAGAAACTCCCTATAGATCCCTAATTTATGTCTTGGAGAGACAGTGGTGGGCATGTCCCCCCACAGGCATGGATGTGCTGAATGAGGCCATTGGTATTCTCACCACCCGGGGAGAGCGAGATGCCTGGGTCCCTGCCCTGCTCAGTGTGTCTGACTCTCTCATGACTGCACGTCCCATTCAGGTATCTGAAGGTGAAGTTTGGGTCTGTGAAGGGGTGGGCAGGGATGTTGGCGGTCATTGCTTGCTGCTGGAAGAACATAATAGGTCCACCCAGTGCCTGGCCTGCTAGTGACTAGGCCTGGTGTGGGCAGGCACAGGCTGGTGCAGAGGAGGAGCCACTGTGGCAGTGTCCTGTGCGCCTTGTGACCTTTATTGGTGTTGGCCGCGACCCACACACCTTTGGCCTCATTGCTGACCTGGGCCATCAGAGCTTCCAGTGTGCGGCCTTCTGGTGCCAGCCCCATGCAGGGGGACTCTCCGAAGCTGTGCAGGCTGCTTGCATGGTGAGTTGGGGTGGGAATGGTGGGTGGGGTTGCCCTGTGGCTGATTTGTGCTGGCAACTGGGTTCAGGATTGGCAACCTCTCCAGTAATCACAAACCAAGTGATTCCAGGGTTGACTGTGGTTCACTGGTATTTTATTTGGCCCTCATGCTGTTTTCAATAGCTTTGATTAGTTGCCTATTTAAAGACTAGGACATTTCACATAATTGCTAATTCCCATTCTTCTTAAAGTATACTGAGTCCACATGTGTAAATTTCAACATTTAGTTGGAATTATGTAGGGGGGCTATGCCCTGTAGGGTGGGCATTCTTTCCTTTTTGTCTCATTTAGGTTATTTCCTGTTATCTGTGGGCATTTGATTATGAGACAGTTGCACTCTTCAGCTTATTCATTCAGCAAATATGAGTGCCTGCAGGGTACCAGGTAGCAGATATGGCCATGGGAATTCAGTGGTATGAGGGCTTAGCGTTAGGTTAGAGCAGAGATGGACCAGAAGGAAGTTATATGCCACAGGATGATGGAGGAGGCGGCCCCTTCAGAGATTCAAGAAGGCTACCTGTAGGAGATGATAGCGAACTGAGAGTTGAAGGTCCAATGAGGAAGTTAGTGAGGTGAAGGGGTATAGGACAGAACAAGTACCGTACCGGGGACCCCTGCTGTGAGGTGAGAGAGATGTTAGTGGATTTGAGTAGCTGGAAAAATTTAGTATATCTGGTGTGCAAGGGCAGAGGGAGAGAGAGAAGGCAGAAACCAGGTCATGGAAGAATTTTCAGGTCAAGATGATGAGTTTATTTTAAAGATTTATTTTTATTGTTTTTTGGCAGAGAGAGACAGACAGAGAGAAGGGGGAGGGCCCAGGGCAGTCTCCACAGTTGACAGTGTTAGTTTTCCATATAGTTTCACTCCACAGGTGGGCCCAGGGCTGCACAGGGCAGGAACTGGGCCAGGAGCCTCCCCCATCGGCCCCAGCAAGAACTGAACTGGGGGCACACCCCATTTCAGCATATGGGTCTACCTGGGCTGGAGCCAGGACTCAATCCTCAGTCTCCGGGGCTGCAAAGCAAATGCTTAACCTGTTGAACTATCCCAGCTTCCCCAATGAGTTTATTTTAACCCTAGACACTTTGAGCAGGACAGTGAAGTCAGGTTTGCGGATTAGGAAGACTACTTAAGCTATAGTATGGGTAAAAGATTTGGGAGACATAAACGGTAGGAAGGCCATTTGGAACCCTCTTGATTTCAAATGAGAGAAAATAGGGGCAGCTGCATATGGAATGGAGTTTGGGTTGTAGACCCCCTTGATTAGGGAGTCTACTTTTCCAGGGGTCAGTCCACTCCAATGAGAGATGGAGAGTCAACATAGTGGTAGGTGTGGTTATTAGAACTAGGTTTGAATCCCAGTTCTACCATTTTCTGGTGAGGTCACCTTGAGCAAGTCATGTATTCTCTCTAAATCACAATTTTCTCATTTGCAAAATGGGGATAATAACACCTGATAAATAGTTACATTATGCATTTAGCACTGTCCATTGAGCCCTCTAAGTGCTCAAAGTTTTGTTTTTGTTATTGAGCTACCTGGGGGTGCTATGGGGGCTCCAGATGTGGCAGACTACATATCAGACTAAAGCCTTGACCAGTCCCCTGTCCTGCAGAAGCTTTCAGGGAATCCAGGGGCAGAAAGGAACTGGATCCTCACATTCCCCTTTTCCCTAGGTTCAGTACCAGAAGTGTCTTGTGGCCTCTGCAGCTCGAGGCAAGGCCTGGGGTGCCCAGGCCCGTGCCCGCCTTCGGCTCAAGCGGACCAGCTCTGTGGACTCCCCAGGAGGCGCCCTGCCCCTCCCCTTGCTGAAAGGAGGGGTAGGGGGTACAGGGGCAGCTCCTCGAAAGCGGGGCATCTTCTCTTTTCTTGATGCCTTCCGGCTGAAACCCTCTCTGCTCCACATGCCCTAAGTTGATCTGGGAGGACTGGGGAAGGCGGCTTTGGGTCCATGCCCAACTCCGTAGCCCTTCATTCTTCAGGGGCCTGCAGCCTCTCACACACCCCTAGGAGCCTTCTTTGCCTGTCCCTCCGACGTTATGCACTCTATTTATTGCCCACTTTATTAATTGTTTGTATGGATGACTGAGAGGCCATGCACCACAACTTAGGCCCCTGGCTCTCCTTTCCCCGGGTCCCTCCTGTGTTCCTTGCCTCTGTCCAGCCCTGGACAGTTGGCTCTACCTCAGCAACACTTTATAGCAAAATCAGTATAAATAAAAATCCCTCAGTGACCTCACTGGGTGTGAGTATATTGGGCCTGGGACAGGGTTGGGGATTAACAACCTGTATGAAGTGTGTCTTGTCTGTGCTTGGTGACCGGCTGCCTGATGGAAATCTGACTTCATTCAACAAATATATTTTCTAAGGGCTTCTCTGTGCCAGGCACTAAGCTAGGCACGGGGGATGAACTAACATAGGGTTCACGTTCTGTCGTCAGAAAGGGAGACAGACAAAAGTCAAACAAGATAGAATATGTAGTAGTAGGAAATCTCACGGTTATGGGAGCTCATTTGAACCACATAACCTTGCCTAAAGCAATTCTATACTTTGTGTAGAGGTGATAGCTCAGTACAGAAGGATTTCTGTACCAGTTACCAAGCCTAGAGAGTATAAATGTGCAGGGCAGTGGTCAGAGGTGAGGTTCTAGAAGTCCACAGGTCTAGATCACAGAGGGGCGAATGTGGGGCAGGAGCTTCTGGTGGTTTAAAGTTGCTCCTGAGAGCAACTGGAAAGTGGGGAGATGGGATTAGGGCTCCTAGAGCGCCGCCTCTGAGAAGACAGTCCCGTTTGGTGCTTTGTGATCAGGACCCGGATGCATTTTTAGTTGGAGATGTGGAGTCCCTTGGGGATTAGGTGCAGGGTCTCTGCAGCGGCTCGCGGAGTTTTCTGAACTGTCCAATTAGTACGCCAGTCAAGCGGGCAGGGCGCCCTCAGCACCTACGGCGTGCGGCCGCCCCGGAAGTGACGCAATGCCCTGCTGGCCTTGCGGAAGTGGAGATGGCGGAGCTGTACGTGAAGCCCGGTGAGCGCGGCGGCGCTCTATGGGCGCTGGGTTCTCCACCCTGCTTGGGCCGGGGGGCGGCAACCACGCGGTTCCCTTCACAAATGCCCTCCCCTCTGCAGGCAACAAGGAGCGCGGCTGGAACGATCCGCCGCAGTTCTCCTATGGCCTGCAGACCCAGGCCGGAGGACCCAAGCGCACCCCGCTCACCAAGAGGGTCGCCGCTCCCCAGGATGGAGCCTCCAGAGGTGCGTGGGGCCCCCGGGCGAGGAGAGTGGGCGGTGCCGGTATGTGTTTATCAGAAGGGCCCTTTTTGTTCCCCTGAGAAGCTGGAGCCTCAGAAAGGGCCTCCGGGCAGGCCCTTTTCGGAGCTCCTCCACTACCCAGGTCAATAAATGGTACTTTGGTTTCAAAAGAATCTCAATGCTTTTACTCAAAGTGCTCTCATCCAGACCTATGGTTTTAATGTAGTTTTTACTCTCAAATTACTTCCATATTTTATTTCATTTCCAACCTGGCCCTCTACCCATACCACCACAGTGGTGTATCCATTTGTTACATCTTCCCTTGGCTATATAAGTGTCACAGACTTAATGTGTCATTAATTCATTATCATCTACTGAGCACCAACTTTGACCCAGGCACTGTTTGAGGGTGAACTATACAGCAGTGAAGACGACAAAAAGGTTTCTGCTTTCATGAAGAAACCTTTCACTCTAGTTTTGGGAGACAAATGAAAAGTGGTGAGGGCTCTGCAGAGAAATAAAACGTGATGTGAGCGTGACCAGGAACTAAGGTGCCTGAGGGGCTGACATTTAAGCTAAAAATCTTTGCAAAGTTCAGGTGCTAGAGCACAAAGACCTGTGAACAAGTTTAGCAAATTCAGACGCTAAAGGTATACCTCGTGGCTAAAGCACAGTGGACTAGGGGTAGAAATAATAGGCAGGAACCAGATCATAGTGGGTTTTGTAAGCCAGGATAAGGAGTTTGTGTTTTAATCTAAGTTGGACACCATTGAAAAGTTAGAAGTAGAGGAGAGCTGCCATTTCCCCTGAGCATTTCTCATGCCAGTAGGTGGCTGTGGCCCTAAAAGGCTGACTCAGCTCCTTTTAGCATGCCTCTATTCTCTGCACCGTAACACTGCAGAGGAATGATATAAGCTAGGGTTTCTTAATCCTGGCACTACTGACATTTTGGGCCAGATAATTCTATTGTGAGGGACTGTCCTGTACACTGTAGGATATTTGCAGCATCCCTGGCCTCTATTAGATGCCAGTAGCACCCACCTAGTTGGGATAGCTAAAGGTGTCTTCAGACATTTGCCCTGAGGACAGAATCTTCCCAAGTTTAAGAAATACTGATTTAACATTTTTAAAAATATCACTATATACTATGTAGAAGATTTTAGGGAAGGAGTGTGAAGTTAAGAGGCTTTAATGATAACAGGCAAGAATTAATGATTTGGGCAAGGATGAGTACTAGAAGTGGTAGGAACTGGATGTATATGGAATATGTTATGGAGAAAGTAGGAATGAATAGATATAAGTGGCAAGGGAAAGAAGAATCATTGTAACCTGAATTTTTGCTTGAGGAACTGGCTGGTATTGTTCATTGGTATGGGAAGCCTAGAGAATACTGGTTTGGGGCTAAAGGAAAAGCAAGCTTTCTATCTCAGCCATGTTGAATTTGGTCTGCTTTTCTTGGGGAAATATAGGCCATAATTACAGAAGTAAATTACCATCATATGAATGGTATTTGATGTCATGGATATGACAAAAGTAGTGAAGTATGTGAATAGAGATCTAAAAATGATTTAAGGGGAAAGCCGGGACGGCTCAGCGGGTTGAGCGCTCGCTTTGAGGCCACGAGGACCGAGGATCGAATCCCGGCTCCGGCCCAGGCAGGACCCACATGCTGAACTGGGGAGTTCCCACAGTTCGGTTCTCTAGCTGTCTCTGTCTCTCTCTCTATCTGTCAAAAGTAAAATAGAAATAAATATGCACTGAAGATAAAA
>PVKE010033650.1:0-17817 GCA_004027555.1 Craseonycteris thonglongyai
CCCCGGTCCTTGCGGACCCATGTGCTGAACTGGGGAGTTTAGTTCTCTTTCTGTCTCTGTATCTCTCTCTCTCTCTCTCTCTCTCTCTCTCTCTCTCTCTCTCTGTCAAAAACAATAAATAAATCTTTAAAAAAAAAAAAGTGGTATGACTTGTCTGAAAGTGACGTTCAACATTATGTTTTTTCGGCACTGCAATACTACTGCCACACAACAGGCAAACGCATTTACCTTTTAAATTAATGAAACAATATGATTCCTCCCAATCTGTGTTAAAATTATAGGTTCGTTTTCTCTTATTTGGTCCACTCATTTTAGGACAAAAAAATAAAAATAAACATAGTTATAGAACTACAATATCATATCAGATTGCCACCATAATAATAGATTACCTACCTCGCTTTTAGTTCATTTAAAATCGAATATATCAAAACACTGTGATCCTAGCTAACCGTCACGACCCGATCAGTCCAGCAACCGCCATCAAAATGGCAACTTGGCGGCTCCCGGTTGGGTGGAGGAGAGTTTAAAGAGCGCAGCGGCTACACAAGACGCGACATGTACAAAGGCGACAGCTAGGGAAAAACTTATACATACGATATCGCAAACATACCAATGAATATAATCAACCTGTGTAGATACTCAAACAATATTTTAAAATTCTAACAAATGTATAAAAATAAACTATACTTTTACTTAGTGTTTGTGAAAAACTTCTGATGCAGTCAAATAATGGCAGGCGCACACAAATCGGGCGCGTGCATGGGGTTGGGAATCCCTGCTCTAGTTGTATCAGGCTTAAAGTCTGGCTCCACCCTCTGTGCTTCCTTCAGTTGCTACACTGTAGGAAATGTGGTGCTTTCGCATAACGACTGTATAGTCAGTCAGTGATCATCCTCATATTTACCGAGAAAACACTACTGATTTGGGTCTAAAAAAGGAACATGAATATTTGAGAGGCAACCCACCTTACTATGAGACAATCACCCAAAGCCATATTCTCTAACTTTAATGTACATGTAAATCCACCAGGGGATCTCATTAAATTGCATATTATGATTCAGTAGGTCAGGGAGGGGCCTGAAATTCTTTATTTCTAAAAAGCACTCATGTTGCATACTCGGTTCCTAGGTCAAATTTGAGTAAAGAGAACCTACACAAAGCTAACCTGGAGCTCAAATGCAAAAGAGTCATATTTTAAATCACAATCTAATGCTTAAATTAAGTACTATACATACATAACTTATACACAGACTATATAATTTGTTATACTTCTGTGATAACATGTTATATTATTTCAGACCTCAGAATATATGTTGTTACATTTCCTTGCCAACATATTACAAAAAGTTTGAAGCACTTGTTGTCCATATTTATCTCTTGCCTCTGTCTGCTTATATTCTTTTTAATAGGTTCCAAATGAGGAATGTTCACTTCACAGATTTTAATTACCTGAAATCCCTTTTTTCCTTATTGATTACCAAAAGCAAAGTAGCTTTTTGCATTAACCTCTCAAAATGTCCAATTTAATTTATGAATACAATATTTTTTCAGCACAGTGTGTATAAATGATGCATACTGTTTCATGCTGGCATTGTAAAAAGACCATTTTAATTACCCTGCAGAAATGTGCCTGGGATGGAGAATTGTGAGAGTTCATGAAGAGACCTGCCCAGCAATTTATTGGGAGTGCATTCAGCACCCACAAAGCAGTTGTATCTGTAGTAGATAAAATGTTCTCTCAACTGCTGGGGAAATTTGTTTTGACATCACATTAGGATTAAATCACTTATGGAATATTCTATATTGGCTGCTTTTATTCTGCATTTCTGCAAACAAAAGCCTGATTTTCTGGATTCTTGCTTATGGACTAAACATTGGCATGAAGCCTGGAGACATCTCAGTAGGAGGAAAGAGACTGCTGGTGAGGTCATCCCGAGGCATCTGAATCCTGGGCTTCCATTATTCCAAATGTGGTAGCTATTCTGGGAAGCTTCAAGGTCACGAAATCAACACTGCTTGATTGCAGTCACTTCTCTGATGCCTTCAGCATGTGTTTGCTCCTTTTTACATTTTCTGGGCTTTGAAATTCACATAGCAACTTTATCCCCCCAACCCAATCATAAGGCTTTCATGCAAGCCATTGGGCAAAACACAAAATCAGGAAGAAAAATAGCTAAATCAAGCTCAAATAAAAAGCAATGATAGAAGGTTTCAACGAAGTCCACACAGGGAATCAAACCTGCTTTTAAACAAAAATATTGACATAGCAATTTAAAATAAATACCAGCTTCATATACTGAACACTTTATTATTGGCTCACAGGACTGCAAATGTAAGGAACACATTCTTCTCTGAAACATTGCCAAAGGCAAACCTCTTAAAAACCAAACATTGTGACATGTTCTTAAGTAGCTTGCCATCATGTCGATTGTTGCATTTGGTATAACATAATGCCTGCACGTTCATTAAGCCTACATTTTGCTATTAAGGTACATATGTTTAGCTTCTCCAAATGTCTGAAAGCCAGGTGGAACAAGTCAATCGTGCTGGTGACACTGAGTATTTCTACAACAATGATGAATTTAGCTCAGTATTTTGCATAGTCTGCCTACTATACAGAAAACAGAATTGCCAATATGTCCTTTTGTGTAAAGCTGTAAAATCTCAGATCTTAGCAAACACTGGCTATGTTGCTGCTAAGGTACATGAAGCAGATGCCTACAATTATCCTGTTAAAAAGTTTCATTGTAAAAGACCCTTCAAATAAAGCACTGCTGCCGGTAATTGCACATTAATTGGCTTCACTCCTCTCTGAAAGTCTAACAGAACTCGGCCCTCTGATTTGCTGCCTTCCAAAGCATACTGTATGCTGAAAATATTGAGGGGTTCCTTGTCCTTCTTTCACTGCCTTTTAATCTTTAAGTAATGTGCCTATACAAATAAATCCAGTGATTCTGTTCTGACATTCAGTATTTCTTCAAAATTTTAAAAAGCAAAATAAAAATGGATTTCATTATGACTTGGGACTGGTAATACCTAAGGACAGGAGGCAGAAATAAAGAGGCTGGCCTAAAGTTAAAATGGTAAGTTTCAATTCACTGGAAACTGAAATTGTGAGCACTTGGGCAACTGAAATGTTAGGTGTCAAGTAGCTAAACAAAATATGGTTTTTTACAAATAAATTCCAGCAAAGCTAGAGTTGTGTGACCTTCTCCAATTTACCTCTCTAGGTAGAGCACTGTATACCTTTCATCGTCATGTCAAGAAGACTTAATTAGTTGAAAGCTACATCTTGGGTGAAAGGACAATGGAAAGGCAAAACAAGGATTGCTTCAAAATTGCTCTCACTAGGTATCTACTAGAGAGGGCATTTTGGAAGATTGCTTAAAGTGCAAAAGCTCTTTCTGATGTTTCTGACAGTTAAAGTACCCTAAATTGGAATGCACTCCTATATAACACAATAAGGAAGAAAACAATCGCTGAAGAGTGTTGGTGGTTATGGGATAGTTAATCTTTGCTCTAAAAGCCCATGAAACTTGAAGATTTTTTAAAACTTAGAAAATATTAGATAAATTAGTTCATAAAATCTTCCATATTTAAGCACTCATTATTCACCCATACCCAATTTCTAACACTAACCATCCCCAGCTCAGAGCATCTTTCACTGTTTCTCTTTTAATGGTTTCAAGAAAATGTTTAATGAGACCTGATCATATATGATTTACTCTGGACAGAAGAATAGAGGTGGAGAGGTGTGACTATCTAAGGAACTTACGTTAGGATTTACCTTGCAGAAGTCATAAAAACACTGGAAGTAGGAATCTGAGAGTCCTTTAGTCATTACTGAGTGTGGGTCTTGGACAACTTAACCTTATTTTGATTTCATTTCCTCATATGTAAAATGCTTATCTACATCCAGTGGAGAATTCCCTCTGGTGACTAAAAGATTCCACTTCGGGATTTCCTTCAGTGTTCTTAAAGGCCAGCATTCTCTTTCTTTCTCTGTAGTGGTTCATCATCTACAAAAGAAAATTTGGGGTTGTATTACCCACATCTTCCTGTGGTACCCTTATTCAGAAATTTCCATCTATATGGATATGACTAGTGCTTTATTCAATAACAAAGTAATTCGGGAGTTTCAATAAATCTTAAAAATGAAAAGGACAAAAATGGAGTACTTGCAACTGTTGAAAATATCTCAGCTACCAGATTAAGTCCCCATAACAGAAAGTCTCCAAAGATGGTCAAAATTTGGGAAGGTTTTAAAAGAGCTGAGGAGAACAACTAAGACTCCAAAGGAATTTATTTCAGAATCACATAGGTGAGGTCCTAATTTATGGCAAAAACCTCTTAACTACATATCAAATAAACAGAATATAAGAATACATAAAGACTAAAAAACCAAATACTAAGAACTCGCTGGGTAAAAAGCACGGTCCAAGATACTGAAAGAAGGATGAACACAATGTGGACCCTACCAGTGGAAGATGACTGCTTTGTTAAAAACAAACAAACAAAACCCCCTAATCTCTTGAGCTGCTTACATACTGTAGACACTGAGGGGCAATTACTGATTACAGTGATCTGGGCAAAATTAACTTAATTAATCAAATCACTTTACTAAAAGGACTAAATCAGATAGGCTGAGTGGAAAACCATCAATCCAGTCCAGACAAAATCAATTTGGTCAGGGTGTGAAAGTACACCTCTGCTCAGTTAATTTAATAGGCATTCCATTTTGAACCAGGTGTTTGGCTGACACTAAGCTTCATCTAAAAAGTAAAATCTGGCTTGTTTCATTGTATTTGTTCTAAAATAAGATCAAGACCAGCAGATGAAAATAAAGAAATAAATAAATGACCACCAAATGAATATAAAAATTATATTAATTAAAAAGTAAAAGAAAGGAGAAGAAAGAAAAATGAGAGGATTAAATTAGATGATTTCTAAATGTCTGTTCAGTTCTTAAAAAAATCTTTTTGATTATATATCAAAAATCTGAAATTAGAGAAAATGAGTTCAGTTCATCCAAACACCACAAATAACTCCAGGGTTAAACATGGAATGATGTATTTCAAAGTACATTTATCCAACGTTCTATTTAAATTATTTCTATTTAAAAATTCTAAAACTTAAGTGCCAAATTCATTGCCAGGTCTGAGGGAGGATGAGTAAGACACATTTAAAAATTACATGAAGAAACACACACATTCTTCCACAAACTGACATTTCTTTCTTATGATCACTTAGGTTAATAAGTGGCACCCAAAATGTGCAAAACATAATGATATTTTTCAGCCAGTTACATAATTGTATATTTTAGTACTTTCTTTGAAAAACATATTAAACTAGTATGACCCATATACTTGACCCCAATTTCCAATTTATTTTTTGTAGCATTTTGGAGCCAGGAAAGAACTGCTTTAAAAAATACAAACTGTATTGTAATTAAATTTCTATTTTTAAAGTATAATTATCTCTAAATATCTCTAGATATTGTTCTTTATGCCCAACCTTTATATTTATTTTAACTTAGGCAGACACTTGAAATTTCTATAGTAATTTGGAAAGGTTGTAATAGAAATGCTTCATTTCCTGGATGTTAAAATAGTATTGTCTATGGGCTTATTATAAGAGAAAACCAGTGGGTAAATCTGCAAGATTATTTGAAATTAAACTAAAACCTAAATTAGGTGAATTATATTCATTGATGCTAACTTGAGTATTCTATGGCAAAACATCACTACTATTTCTATCTGCTACTTGTATACACTTACCAGGTTGCACAGAGCACATAATGTAAAAATATTATAAATAATATATAAATCAGTATCTTTAGAGGAAATGGTTATAAAACAGGTTCAGGTTATCCAAAATTATACACTCAAAATAATGTTTTCATATTTTTCTATATAAAATCTTATCATTGTCTTTATTGCAAAGACTGTACACAAGCTACCTACTATATTCAATCATAAAATTTTAGAACTGAAAAATATCTTACAGACTTTGTAGTCCAGAATAGCAAAGACCCAATGCCCACTTGCCATTTGTCTTTCCTAAACCCAAAGCAGACAGCCCCAATCAATTTCAGCTTTCTGTTTTGTTAAGCGTAAGTGTGGTCTCCAATGCTCATCCACACAGCACTCTAGGCTGCTCTTAACAATCGATCACAGTTGGCACAGAAGATGAAATATACGCATATTTGCTAACTCTACTCCAGCCCAGCATCCTCAACTAACAACTAGAGAAAATTAAGTCATGAGGACATAAGTAATTCCTCATTTTGCTATTTCATTAGTTTTGCAGTAGAGCTTCGAGTAAAACTGATTCCGAGCTTTTATTGCTGCATATTGTTGTCTTACAGAATGTTTTTAATATAAGAGATGGGAGGTTCAAAATTAGAATGTTTTTTATTTAAAGATCTCTTTGCCTTATTTTCATCTCATTGCAGCTGCTGATTTTCATATACATAATGTGTTGTTATTTTTTCTACTGCTTCTCTTTGTAAGTCCAAAACATTTCTTAAGAACAGAATGTTAATCCCCGTCTTAAAAACAAAACAAAACAAAAAAGAGCAGAAAAAAAGAAAAGAAAGAAAAAAAAGCATTATTGGAAAAGTTACAGTTTGTGACAAAAAGACTTCAAAAATGATGGGGCCAGTGAGTCTTGGAAATAATTTCTCCTAAATAGTATATCTCAGGTTTGTTTTTCTATTGACCAAAAAAATTCTCAGGCTGTTTACCTCCATGTGAGGATAACCTAATTGGTTACTATGGTGCTTAACATGGTCCATCGTCCATTTTTATGCTATATGAATCACTTCATCATCACTCAGCTACACCTAGAATTCCCTTCCAAGGACATTGGTTTGGTGCTAACCAGCTAACCCTTGGGCTCTGGCCCTATTCTCTTCCCACACACATATTCTCCCCCTTCCAACCTTGCCACCCAAACATGATGCAGCACCAGCCCTTACAACTTTAGGCAAGATAAGAAGCTGCTTGTTTCTCTTCTTGTCCAGACATCTATTCATCCATTCAATGAATAGTTACTCAGTACCTATTATGTGACAGGTGGTATTTTAGGTGCTAGGATTCAGCAGCCAATGAAGTGAAAACACTGACTCAATCAGTTTACATTCTTATTTAAATTTTAGCAAGTAAATATGCAGCATGACAGATGTTGTTTAGGGCTGAGTAAAAAATAAATAAGTAAAGGAGGACCAAGGGTATAGGGAGTGATGGAGGTGTATCACATTGCTACACAGGCCAGTCAGGAAAGGCTTGACTGAAAACACAATATTTAATCAGAAACCTCAAGAAAGTAAAACAAGCAAGCAAAAACAAAACCAAGTGGATTACATATGGGTAAAGAAGGCCTTGGCACAGAGATGGGATTTAAAGCCACAAGCATAAGCATGAAAAGAACAAGGAACTGCACTCCAAACTTTAAAGGTCAGGGCACTGAGGGGGAATCTCTTAAGTGATGTAGGAAATGGAGCTAAAGTGGCCTCCTATAATATAAATGAGTTAAAGAAAGTGTTTCAGGAATGAGGAAGTGTTGACTGTGTGAAATCATACTGAGAGGCTGGGTAAAACAAGGTCTGAGGATTGACCATTCTATTTTGACACATAAAGTCAGGTATACTGTATGGGAGTTGTTTCAAGGTCATTAAGTGGCCTCAAAGATGAATTGGGACAAACAGTATACCATATGCATAGAAAAGCTCTTTCTAGTTTTGCTCTAAAGAAGAGAAAATAAATGGAGTAAAGGGAATATTAGGGGCTTTGTTCTTATTTTTTTTAAGATAGGAGGATGCTTACATGTTTATTCGTTAAAATGACCTGGTAAAAAGCAAGAAATGATGAAACAAGACAAACAAGATTTGCTAGAGCAATTCCTTTGATTAGGCCAGAAAGGATAGAGTCCTAAAAGCAAACAGTGGGAGTGGAAGGGAAATAGAGGATGCAGTCATAACTAGACAGACACGTTTTATTCATAGTGAAGGAAAAAATGGTAGAGTTTATATGTACCGAGGAGGAGGTTGAATGATGTAATGATAGGAATATAAAGAAATGCTCTTCTGATTACTTCCGTGAAATAATACTTCTCTTTTGTGAAATAAGAAATAAAGTTATAGCTTAAAATGAGGACAAGAAAGAAATAAATACCAAAGGTTAGAGGAGAAAAGAGGCTCCTCTGTCTACTGAACAACCTTAACCAACCACCCCCTTGCCCACATTAATAAAAAAATGTATGAAACAATCTACTACTTGATTAATTATCCACACCACTGCTCCCTTACATAATCAAGAGTTGATTGTATGTTCCAGAAAAACTGGCTAAGGATTGGGTCTTTGCTTTCACCTTGAAGATACGATTTTCAAAACTCATTCAGCTCACAAATATGTTATATACTCTCTCTCTCTCTCTCTCTCTCTCCCTATCCCCAACCATTTCCTAATTATAACCACATAATTTTAGGGTTTTCTCTGACTTCCCTCAGGCCATACAGAGCCTTTTAAAACAAAATTTCTCACAAATGCATTCACTTACAATCAAGAGGAAAGAAAAAATTATTCACTGTCCTTTAGTCCTTCCAGCTCATTTTTCTTAATATCTCATCTTTATCTCTTCAGCCCTTTAATCCCTTCTTATTGTAAGTTATGGTCTCATAACTATGCCATAGAACTTTAAAGACTGAAAAAAATTTATTAGAAAATGCAAATAATACCATAACATAAAATCCATGGTAATAAAATGAGTAATTGTTATTTTCATGGTATCATCCTGAGACACAAAACATACAGCAATTAACATCCTCTTTCTAACTTACAACCTAAGCATGTTTCTGTTTGTCTGGGAAAGAGGAGTGAAAGAGCAAGGATGACTGAAGGAGCTGTACTGGGATGTTTCTGGAACTTCTAAACTCACCTTTTCCAACATGTAAAATATTTGACCTAGATAATATGGGAAACCTTTTCTAGCCAGTGTTTCCCAAGTGTGGAAATCTGTTGGAATAGCAAATCATGCTTTGCTAAAGGTAAGGTAGTCCCCTCATAGAAAAAACAAAAATTAATTCTGTAGATTGCAGATGCAAGCGGAAAGCTGGGACTGAATGATCTAGAGAATCAGAGGGTTCTCTTTCCATTACCTTTCTTAGAAGGAATCTAACATATGTGCACTCAGCATAATATTACTGATGTAGCCATTGCAGGACTACAGACATGTCATGTGCCTACTAACAAAAAGGGCACAGTTTTCTTTCTTCTTTTTATTAATTGTTAAATTTATTGGGGTGACATTGGTTGGTAAAAATTATACAGGTTCCAGGTGTACAATTCTACATTACATTGTCTATGTATTGCATTATATGCTCATCACCCAGAGTCAGTTCTCTTTCCATCACCATATTTGATGCTCCTCCCTCTTCTCCCCTCCTCCTCCCTTACCCTCAGGTAACCACTAAACCATTGACTGAGGGCACAGTTTTCTAAACACCACTTCCTCCTTTGAGTGAGAACTACCTACTGGTAAATCTCAAATATGTCATTTGATTCCATTACACTCACAACTCATCTCTTACAAACACAAATTTAATGTTCTGATATCTCTTAAACAGAACTCTATTATAAATTTCATAATTCTCCTGTGACTATGAAGTATATTAGCAAACATTACAGATCTAGCCTTGTTCATTGCTTCTTGAATCTTTCTGGTTTCAACTTCAAGAATAGTGCACTTGAGGCCAGTATGTGGCTGGGAATATGCAAACCATATACTTAAGTAGCATGGGAACAAATACATAAGTGAAATTTCATCCCTTGACTGAGGCAATACTCAAAGTGATCTATTGTGAACAAAAGTTCATGCAAGTCTTATGTACTAGCTAAAAATATGTATATGTCAACACATGGTCTGAGAGAAGATATTTGCAATATGGATATTTAACAAAGATCTAGTATCCAGAATATTCAATGAATTTCTAATAAACAGTAAGAAAAAAACAATAACAAAAAATCCCAGTGAAAAAGTGGATGAAAGAATGACCACTTAACTGAAAAGAATACCTAAATGACAAGAAAATATTTAAAACTGTGAAATTTTTTCACTAAGAAAATGCAAATTAAAATCATAATGAAAATCACTGCATACTCACTAGAATGACCAAAGTTAAAAAGAAAGAAAATTCTGTCAAAAATTTGGAGCAACCAGAACTCTAACATTGTGCTAGTATGAATATAAATTCATACTAGCCACTTTGGAAAACTACACATTTGAAGCTAAACATATACAAATGTATGACCCAGGAACTTGACTCTTAGAAATGCATTTATTCATTCATTGCAAAACAGAGTGTTATACCATATCGCCACTATTTATAATAGTCAAAATTGTAAACTAGCCAAATACTCATCAAGAGCAGAATGTAATAAACAAAATGTATTATATTCATACAATGAACCCTATACAGCAAAGAGAATGAATAATCTACAACTATAGAGAGAAAACATTGTTGACTCTCCCAAACGTATTGTTGAATGAAAGAAGCCAGACACAAAAGAGTACATACTGTGCAGTTTCATGTCTCAAAAGTTCAAGAACAGAAGAAACTAATCTGTGAGTTAGAAGTCAGGAAAGAGTGCTTACTCTTTATAGAAAGAGACTGAAACCGGAAAGGTGCAGAGGGGTTTTGGGAGTGATGCTAATGTTTTATTTCTTGATGGGATATTGGCTGTCATCAGTGAAAATTTACCATGTATACACTATGTTCACTTTTCTCTATGTACATATTACTTCAGTAAGTAGACACACATGTTAAAAATGAACACAGACCTTGCATGCTTCTAGATTGAGTATTTCTAAATTTAGGGTTCTTTTTTCCCTCAGAGTAATCAAGAAAAATTTGATGTTATAGAGAAGACAGGCTTATATACGGGCCTGTATACCACTTAGCAACAACCACATATTCCTAGAGACGTCTTTTCTCCAGTTTTGAAGAGCATGGGAAGAATTTCACATTCCTCACCATGAAATCAAAAGTCATTCAGCACAGCACACATCGATTCTCCTCAGCCTTATTTTCAGTTACTCTTCCAGTTAATAGTCTATCCATGTCAAATATTTGACAAATCTATTTGCTATATAGGCCCCCATTGTGTCATTCTCTCAAATCTTTGCTTATTTCCATTATCTGGAGCGTAAGACATAGTGAGTGCTCAATAACAATATTTATTAAAATAACAAGTTAAAACGTGCCATTAAAATAGATTTCCAGCATTAACAGCTACTGTGCATAATGATCCTTCACCCATCAAGGAAGTTTCTGGGGGCACTCCCCTTGGGGATCTGGCACACCACAAATGCCAGATACTTTCCTGCAACAATCAGAAAACATGAATCATCCCCTACTGTACCATGCTGCCAGATGTCAGCAGTTGGTGTGACACTTTGATCAACTCAGATGGACATACTTACTCACCAGCTGTTACCACGTATTTGTTTTTTGTTATTTAAAAAAAAAAAAGTGACTCAGCAGATATGAAAATGTAGAATAACTTACTGATAAAGTGAGCATTTGGGGATCAGACCTATCTGAAATCACTTGCTGGTTCTGCCTTTCTACTCCAAGTAAGCTCTTTGAGTTTGGTGATTTTTGTCTTCTCATTTCATTACTGTAATTCCAGCTCCTAGACTAGGTTTTGGTACTTGATTGGCACTTCATGGTTTTTGTTGAGTGAATATATCAGACTGGCAGCCTGAAGAATTAACAGTCCCATCTCTCTTCCATGCACTGAACACTTGACATCCCCAGACCAATGATACTAAAGTTGCTATGCAATTTGCACCTCTTATAAAGATAGAACATTTGGGGAAATACATAGCTTTGTGTCACCAAGAAAATAAATGCAAATGGTGTCCACAAAATTCTATACACTGTACTATTTTCAGAATAAACAAATGATGAAGGGCTAGGAAAAACTATGCAATAAATTATGCAATATGGTTTTCAGAGTAACTTTTCCAAATTTACTAAAACTAAAAAAGGTTACATTTTTCTTCATCAGAAACCTCATTTGAAGACAATAATGAACAAAGTGAAACTAATTAAAATGTTTGTCAAGTCATGCATTTACAAAGAGGTGACAAGGGTGTTGGGTTTGGAGTCAGATGGAACTAAATTTGAATCTAGCCCCAGCATTTATTAGTAGTATAAATAAGCTTGAAATAGTTTCACCTGCAAAAAGAAGATAATTGTAGAGCTCATGTGGTTTTGTGAGAAGTAAAAAAGATAAAAAATTAAAGTTTTAATATGTAGGCTATACATAGCACACACCAAGTTCTTAATAAATGTTAGACGTTGTTATTTGAGTGCCTTTCTGGTAACTATTATGTTGAAATTTTCACTTGGTTTTATTTTTATATCTACTTTTTTAGAGAAAACTCAGTAGTATCCATACTTATAGGATTTTCTGAGTCTGTTATTTTTAAAACTCAGACACTTATTTCATTTGTGGGGTCAAATTTGCCTATGAGATCATCATCTAATCCATATCTATTATATACAGCAAAATTGTTTTCCCAAAGTGATCCACCTTTAATTCAGTAATAGTTAGCCATCCCAATTTTAATTGACAAATCTAATTACTATGATGAGTTTATTTATAGTCATTATTCAATATCTATTGATAGTCTCTCGACCTTGAAGAATATCATCCAATTAACATGGCAATATGTGCTAATGGATTTTAAATTACTTCACACTGGATAAAAGGTAAAAAGAAAAGGGGAAATTCATTTGCAGAAAGAAGCATCACAAGTTATGGAAACAATATGTTACTGAATATGCAACACTAGGTTCTCTTTTGCATTCATTCAATATTATCATATAGGGGAGTTCCCTTATTGATTGGTAGTATATGTTTTTGGAATTTTTTCAGGGATTCAGTCCCTAAATTCAGGAAACAAAATGTCTGCCACACTCTAAGGAGAGAATTGTTTTGTATTGTTTTTAGAATTTGTTAAATTTTAGTTCATTCTTTCAGAATGTATAGTTGATAGGTGATTGAAAAAAAAAATCATCAACTCCCTGAAATACATGAGAGACAACAAACCATTCTTAGTAAAATGAAGGGGAATGATCACAGTCATACTAATGTCCCCTAGAGCAGCAGTTACCATTCAATTGCTACTTCCCCCATCACCAAATCATGTTTCCTTCCCATTTTCCATATTTATTTCACCTGTGTTTCAGGCCTGATTTTAAAAACAGACCTTGAATCACAAATCATCAAAACTGTAAGGAACCCTAGAGATTATTTACCCAATCCATCATTTATAAGAAAATGCTGAGGAAATGACAGGTGAAGTGATTTACCACCTGGTTAAGTGACTCAAACTTCAGTTTCCTTCTCTGTCTCCCTGTTACACCATCAGCCTCTCTGAAACAGGGACCTGGTGTGAGGGTGTGATATGGACTGAACTGTGTCCCCTTCAAAGTTCATATGTTGAAGTCCCAACCCCCAGTACCTTAGAATGTGATTATATTTACAGATAGGGGTTGAACGGTAATTAAGGTTAAATGAATGTATAAAGTTGAGGCCCTTGGGGAAGCCGGGATGGCTCAGTGGGTTGAGTGCTCACTTTGCAGCGCCAGGGACCGAGGATCGAATCCCGGCCCCTGCTCGTGTGGAACCACATGCTGAACTGGGAGCTCCCCCAGTTCAGTTCTCTCTCTCTCTCTCTCTCAAAAATAAATAAATAAAAAATATATTAAAAAAAAAAAAGTTGAGGCCCTAATCCTGCCAACAGGTGTCCTTATAAGAGAAAGAGACACCAGGGCTGCACGTGCACAGAAGAAAGACCATGTGAGCACACAGTGAGAAGACGGCTGTCTCTAAGCCAAGGGAAGGGTCCTCAGAAACTAAACCTGCCAGCACCCTGATCTTGGACTTCTGACCTCCAAAACTGTGAGAAAATATATTTCTGTTGTTTAAGCCACCCAATCTGTGGTATTTTGTTATGGCAGCCCTAGTAAACTAACACAGGGAGTTTGTGTCCCGGCACCTGGTACAGGAACTGGCACAGAGTAGGTATTCAATTTACAAAGAAAGAAGGGAGCGATAAAGGAAGGAAGAAAACAGACAGGGAGGAATAAAGGGAGTCCCTGATAGATGGAAATTAGTGTCTCCAAAAAAAAAAAAAAATGTCTAAGCCTTTTCCACTGCAGCAAATGCTGCGACACTTCTCAATTTTTAACTTGGCTACACTTGGTTTTTTATGTGCCTTGCATATACTTTCAATCTTTCATGTTTATTTATTATTATGCACCTGCAGGACAGTAATTTTATCATTCATGGCCCCAAATTTACATGTTTAAAATCAGCAGTTATATCTGAAAAGAGAAAAGTAGACTTAACATCTGTGAAATTCCTATTTTGCTTCAAGCAGTTTGTTAAGAAATATTTTATGTATTGAACAAAAGTAACTTAGCCAGGCTACATCTCAAAAATTTGCAGTTACCCCAAATTATTTTGTTCTGGTATCTAATCTTTTAAAGCTAGGGATAGGGAGGTGTGAAGGGGAGATATAAGTATTTGCTTTCTGTTTGGAAATACTATTTTCTTTTAAGACAGTACATTAGAAAGAAAATTGTGCCTCTATAGTTTAAGAAATACTCATTTTCTTGGCATAAGATAAATTGGAATGGACTATTGCATTGAGAACTATCTCTAGTATAGTGAAGTGTAGCAAACTAATGCTCAGTGAGTCTCATTGTGCATGAAGATGCTTCAGTCAAATGCACTCAGGTACAGTTCTGAAATTGTTCTATATGATTCTGAAAGATGCTAGGTAATAACCTATTTTAAGCCATATCTTTTAATACTTTACTTTTTCCATCTGTAACAAGGGTTGACGGTGGCTGCACTCAGGGCTGGTGGAGATAACAATGAACGACCTTGCCAGGGAATTTGGAAAGACAGACCTTCACTGGCTGGCAAACATGTGGACATGGTCGTTTGTTGATTCTATCTGTAAGTCATCCATGGCTCTTCCCTTAGTCTGCACTGAGTCTCTGTCCCTGTGGGTACCCATACATGCTTGCCTAGAGGAAAATAATATTTTTGATGCTGTTACCTGAATCGTTTGGTACAATTATGGTCTATTAATTAATTTGCTGTGGCATTTATATCAATAGTATGTTTCATCTTGCCTAAAGCCATTGAAGAATCCACAAGCTAAACAGTGTGCATATGTGTGTATGTGTGCATGCACACGTGTGCATATTTGTATGTTTGTATATTTCTGTGTGTATCTGAGTATGTGTGTGTGCATGTGTGTATGACTGTGTGTGCCTCTGTTAGAGACAAGGGGCAAAGAGAAAGAGAAGACATAATTGCCCTTTCCATTAAAAAATTATTAGATTTGTTTATGCATTTCATCCATTTTAACCTCAGAAGCCAACAAAATCATCACAGATTACACCAGTCAATAATTGAGTAATTGTTTTGTTACTGAATTTATTTTTATCCAAATTGAAATTTTATCTTACCTACTTAACCTTCCAACCTTTCCTAACATACTTTGTTCTACCTACAAAAATCCTATCCACTCTCTGAGACCCAAGTTAATTCCTTTCTTTTTATTTTTAGCAAAGTTTCCTATCTGAGCAAGCCTTGTGTTATAGCCTACATAATTTGCAACCTCAGGTTTACAAACCTGGCAGGTAACATGAGTGAGTGAATAAGTATAAATGTTTGGTTTCCATGTTTCTCATTTTGCTCACACTTGGTATAGCCATGAGTACAAGAAATAATATTCCTCCTAACTCTATACAAGAAATAAAACTATGGAAGCATGTGGATAAAGGGCAGCTGACACACATTTGTGTGGTGATTAAAATGTAGTAGAGACTATGGCAAACTGAGGAGCAATGCCTCTCATAAAGGGAATATCAGCTACTCAGACACACTGTCCTCATAAGAGCGTTGGCAGACAATAGCCAAATCTTCTGAAAAAAGCAAAACTCTTAATATTTATGTAAAATCTTTAAATTTTTAGTACTGGCAGTTAATTATTTTTTTAAAAAGAATACACTAAAATTTTTCTAAACAACGTGCAGGCAAAACAGAGTTTGTAGCAGAGTGTCACAAACACCTAAGGGATAGATTTAGTCCAAGTCACCATTTTGCCACATCTAGAATACACATTCATTTAACACATACTACTTTATGTCATCTTTTATCACTGTCTAAAGTAGAATTGTGTAGCATACATGCCTTGTAGCCAAACTGTCTGGATCTAAACTCTGTTCTACCATTCACTCACTATGTGGCCTTGGGCAAGTGACCTAATCTCTTTGTGCCTCAGTTTATTTCTTAGTAAAATGTAGATAAAAATAGGGTCGTTACAAAAATCCAATAAGGTCCTATTTGTACAGTAATCAAAATAGTTTGTCACTTACTATAAGATGGTTGCTATTTGACATAATATTATATTATAATTTGCTATATTTCTTTGACACCTCCTCCCCCAATGAAGTATAAATACCTTGAAGATTTCTTTTTATACAAAGTGATGCCTAACATAGTTTCTTTTTGGAGAAAGGCCTCAGTATTTTTAAGCTCAATGTGTAGTATAAATTTTAAAATAATAGTTAAGGAAATTGACTGGAAATCAAGTTCACACTACTGCTTGTTCTTGTTTTTGTTCTATATATTTAATTCTACTGTAAGGCCAGTACATTGCACCAGTCCATGTCAATTTGTTCTATGATAAGTTATAATGAATTTTTTCCAAGTCTCAGATGTATAATTTCCTCTTTGATATGTTCTATCTAAGTTGCAGTACAACAGACAGAAACTATTCATGTCCTTTTCTTTTCTCTTTTTGAAAAGACTGGGAGGGTTAGGATTAGATAGAACAGTAGGGACACACAGGGCAGCCTTGTGTGGCTGGAGCCCCTCGGTCTTTCTCACTTCCCTTTACTGAAATTGACAGAGGTTACATCACAAAAACCTGACAGGGTGCTTGTAAAAATGGAGCCATTATTATCCTCGTTCTTTTCTTCCACTATAATCCTTGTTCTCTTTGAAAATAAAGAGTAGGTTCTAGAAAGAAAGTGTTACAAAATGGAACCCCCATATTTCGCAGCATGAAATTCAGAATCTGAGACAGATAGCACAAATAGTTTTAAACTATAGACTAGGATAATGACTGTACCTCAGAACTTTGGAAGGTAGGCTCCAAGCATATAAAGGTAAAGGCATGTCTAGTCCAACCTAAACCCTCTCATCCCCAAATTATATTTAAAATGTCAAATAGAACTATTACAAACCACGTGGCATTAAGTAATCTAAAACCTTCTCTTACAACTTAATGGATTGAAAGTAACCAAAATGGAGAGGGGCTAGAGAAAGTGAAAATATAAGGTGGTTAAAATGTGCTGACATTAATACCAAGGTTTCAGAGGAGATTTTTAAAGTTAAAACTATAGTCATGGGGAAGCCAGGATGGCTCAGTGGGTTAAGCGCTCACTTTGCAGCGCCAGGGACCAGGGATCGAATCCCGGCCCCGGCCCGTGCGGAACCATATGCTGAACTGGGAGCTCCCCCAGTTCAGTTCTCTCTCTGTCTCTGTATCTCTCTCTCTCTCTGTAAAAAAACAATTAAAATAAATAAATAAATATTTAAAAACTATAGTCACGAGTCATGGACCATTTTGTTGTATAGGGCACATGGGTTATATGGGGTTTTACATGGATTCGGTGGCTGTTGGGAAAGGATGTGGGTAAGATAGAGTTAAGAAGAAACT
>PVKE010033652.1:0-17812 GCA_004027555.1 Craseonycteris thonglongyai
CGGCCCCGGCCCATGTGGACCCATATGCTGAGCTGGGGTGTGCCCCCAGTTCAGCTCTTCCTGGGGCCTATGTGGGAGGTTCCTGGCCCAGTTCCTGCCCTGCACAGCCCCGCACCCACCTGTGGAGTAAAACCATATGGAAAACTAATGCTGTCAACTATGGAGACTGCTCTGGGCCCTCCCCCTTCTCTCTGTCTCTCTGTCTTTCTGTCAAAAAACAATAAACACACACACACATTTACTTTCTTACAGTTTTAGAAGTCAGAAGTCTGAGTTCTTTGCTAAGCCAACAACAAGGTGTCACCAGGGCCATACTCCCTCTGGAGGCTCTAGTGGAAAACCTGTTTCCTTGGCGTTTTCTCCTCCTTGAGCTGTACTTCTTGCACTCATAGGCTCATGGCCCTTTCTGCATCTTCAAAGCCAGCAAAGTGGCATCTTGTTTCGATAGTCACGTTGTTTCTTATATGTCAAATGTTGCTCTGCCTCCATCTTATAAGGACAGTTGTAATTATACTGGATCCACCCAGATAACCCAGGATGACTTCTCTATCTCAAGATCCTTAATCACATCCACAAAGTCTCTTTTGTCATATAAAGTGACATAATCCATGTGTCCGCCCACCTATGTGGAATGAAATCATGTTAAAAACTGATGACGTACAACTATGAAAACTGCTCTGGGCCCTCCCCCTTCTCTCTGTCTCACCTGTCTCTCTCAGTCTGTCTAAAACAATAAAATAAATCTTATAAAAATAATAATGAAGTGACATTCACGGTTTCCAGGGATTAGGACCGGGATATCTTTTGGAGGCCATCAGTCACCCACCATCATATTCCTTTTAATTCTCATAACCACACCATCACACAGACCTTATTATCTTCATTCTACACATAAAGCTGCTGAAACTAAGATAAATTAAGAGACGTTTCATTGTTTTAGGTAGAGTAGCAGATCAAAAGTTCCAAACCAATTCTTCTGGGTTTATGGAAGAAAAGAAGGAAACGATGAGATACAAACAAACATTGATGTTAAATTTTTCAAATCTTTATCCTCCAAGTCCCTTCGCAGTTTCTCCCTATATAACAGGGATAGGCCAAAAGGTACCTTTTATATCTGCCTACAATTGCAAGAAAAAAACTCTCCATTTCCAGATGAGGGATTGGAAAGAAATGGTCACTTACAATTGGCTGGAACTCCACTCCATATTTATCTAAACCCCATTTATGACTTTTCTCATCTTCCAATTTGTATTATAGGAGCAAACTTAATCCTTTCTATGTACCAGTCACTGTTTATTTTTACATGGATCAATTATTTAACCCTCAAAAAATCTCTATGCTGTTGGGTTAGCATTACTGTTATTTTTTCACTTCACAGCTAAGAAAATTGAACCATATACTGGTTAAATAATTTGGTAATTTTTCATAGACCAGGATTCACATCCAGGTATTTTTAACCAATAAGTACTGTAAGGTCTGTGGGTCTCGGGGGGGCCTGGACAAACAGGATGGGGCAAAGGGACCTCCCCAAATGGTTGCTGCTTGGCCTTAGCACCCAAGTACAGCCACTCGGAAGGCTCAAGCTCAACCAACCACACCATATATGGACACCAGCCCTTTACTGCCTTACCTGCTTCTCCCCTAACCCGGGATCCTATAAAGCCCACTCACTCCCTTCCCAGCACGCGAATTCTTCGGCCCCTATCTTTTTCCAAGGACCGTAGAATCTCATCTGGGAGTCCCCTCCCCCCCAATAAAGGCTCGCATTTGATAAGCCACTCGATCTCTCGTGTCGATTCCTTACATCGATTCCTTACAAGTACTACACTATATTACTTACAGTCTAATGTTTTATATATACCTCAATTTCCTTCTACTTTGTTCTATAAGATGATTTATTCTAATCCACTCTTTTTCCCATACAATTGAGTTTAGTTTATTAAACATAAGAGGTCTTTAGGTGTTCATTAATGAATGAATATTGATTGTGATTATATTTCTCTTTTTTCTATATAGTGATTCCTGAATATATTCCTTCAGAACTTTGCTACCCAAAGTGTGGTCCCCAAACCAGCAGCATATGCATCACCTGGAGCCTTGTCCGAAATGCAGAATCCCAGGCTCCACTACAGACCTGGTAAATCAGCATATGCATTTCAATGCATTTCCCACATCACTCACATGCACATTCAAGTTTGAAAAGCACCCATGAAAGCACAGGGTTAGCCTTAGACTTCTTCCACTATATCTATGTGGCTCTCTCATCTAATAATATTTACATACCAGAATGCCTTGGCTCTAGCCTCTCAAATCTAAGATTTTATGATTTGACCCATTCCACAAAAGCTACTCCTTTTGTAAGAATTCGTTTCCATGTGAGAAGAACAGTGCTACCCAAGGAAAGCATTCGTAGTCAGTACTTTTTCCCCTTCAGAGTAAGCATACTAGAAGCTTCCCTTCCCCCAAACACACACACAGGCCTGGCTTCAATAGACTGCACTGCATATGCAGGTGAGCTGGAGGAAGCAGCAGTACAGGTGAAACAAGGACCCACAGCCTCTCCAGGGTACAGAGAAGGAAGCTGCTCATCACTGAAAATAAAGCCCCTAAAGTAGCTCATACATCTCAACCATCAAGAGGGCTTCATAACAGCACAACTCAGATTCTCAGATTCATCTCCACCCTGTGACACTTTCCTGGAAACTTGTGACTAAAAGAGGTGTAGCTGAAGCAACACCTTCTAAAGAACCTAAAGGGCAGTTTGTGATCCTAAGATCAGAGCATCTTTTTCTAAACTAACAGCTGACATCATCAACCGAATAATAAAAAGAAAGTCCTCAGTCAGCATGAAAAATGATCAAATCACTGCAGAACCTCACTCCTAACACTAGAAATCAGCCTGAATCCTAAAGTAGGAAAGGCAGGTTGAGCTATAAACAAAACAACTTCCAGTCTATCCTACTTCTCCTTCAGAACACAACAGATCTAGATTAGGGTTAGGCTGCACGAGACTTTTGGTTGTAATATTTTAATCCCCATATATGTAAACAGTATGAATGAACTGCTATAATTAACAATCCACTATAAATACAGAGGATGCTGATACTCTCTGATATCATTGACAGGATGGGCACTTTTGAGCATTTTAGACCCCAAACTTTGGATTTAAACAGTGCTTGATTCCAAGTGCAGTTAACTGAAAAAAATTTGGTTCCTGGTCAAAATGGAATAACAGAGACTAAATTTACCCTCCTTCCTAAAACAATTAAAAACTAGACAAAGTATACGGAACAGTGGCTTTCAAGACATAGGACATGAGGCACCAAGGGATGTCGATCTCTGAGAAACATTAAACAAATTAAGAGAGCCCTAACCACCAGCTTACTCCCTGGACAGTTTCCAGGCTGCAACACAGGAAGAACCCAAGCCAAGCCTGACTGTCTCTCTGAGTTGAGGTGACAGAGCAGGGATTATAAGGAGGCTAACGTTTGTAGAACGAAGTATCAGAAAGGAGAGAGCTATTCAGAGAGATAACTCTGGAGATATTTAGAAGGACTTCCTCAGTTATTCAGCTGAGTACTGACCAGCACAAAAATGTGCGGTAGCTACCAGAGTCCAGGGACGGAGCCATACAAAGGGATTAGAGGGAACAAAACTCAAAGCTACTGCCCAACAGGGCATAGTGCCTGTTTCCACTAGCCAGAAGTGGAAAAAGCTCATAATTTGCAGGATATTGGGTAGACTACCATATTAATTTTGTATTACTGTGTAATTATCTCCCACAATTTAGGAGCTTAAAAACAATATCCATTTATTGTTTCACAGCTATGTAGGTCAAAAACAGAGACAGGCTTCATTGGGTTCTCTGGTCAGGGTCCCATAAGGCCACAACATCTGTTTAGCTGGGAAGCTCTGGGGAAGGAAGTTTTTCCAAGTTCATCCTGGTTATGGTCAGAATTGGGTCCTATAGTTGTAAGACTGATGTCCCCATTTTCTTGCTGGCTTTTAGCCAGGGATGGCACTCAGCTCTTAGAAACCACTCTCAGATCCTTGACAAATAATCCCCTACATTTTCAAGCCAGCAATGATACATAAAATCCCCCTTGTACTTTGAATATTTGACCTGTGATTCTGAAACCATTCAGAGCAATGTATCTTCTTTTGAGAGTTCAAACTTCTGAAAAAAAATGACAAAGAGAAAATCTGGAAGGCAGCTAGAGGGGGAAAAAAAAAATCTATATTAAGTGTAGAGAAACAAAAATAATAGAGCAGACTTTCATCAGAAACCATACCACCCAAAAGACAATACAGTAATGTCTTTAAGGCACTTTAAACACCTCTCAATTCAGAATTCCAAATCCACAGAAAAGAGCTTTCAGAGAAGAAGGAAGAGAGGGTTTCTCATACAACCAAAGTCTCAACTAATTCATTGCCATTAGATCTTTAATACAAGAAAAGTTAAAGGAATTCATCAGGTCAAAGATGTAAATTATCAGAAAGAAATATGTCTCTACATAAGGAACTAAAGAGCTCTGGAAATGGAATAAATGAAGGCAAATATAAAAATTTTTTTTTTCTTAATTGCTCTGAAATTTATTTAAAGCAAAAATAGTAGTAACATATTGTGTGTTTAAAGCATATTAAAAGTAAAGTGTATAACAACAACACGAAGCATGAGAGAGGAGAATTAGCAATATACTGTTACATGGTTCTTATATGACAGGTAAAACGGTTAATATTATTTGAATTCAGATTAATTAAATATGTTAAGTATATTGTAAATTCTACAGCAAAACTAGAAAGGATATTTTAAAGCAGGGGTGTCCAATCTTTTGGCTTCCCTGGTTTATACTAGAAGAAGAAGAATTATCTTGGGCCACACATCAAATACACTAACAGTAAACATAGCTGATGAACTGAAAAAAGAAAAAATTTCAAAACAATTTCATAATGTTTTAAGAAAGTTTATGAACTGGTATTGGGCCACATGCAGCCCACAAGCTGCAAGTTGGACAAGTTTGTTTTAAAGTGATCTAAATCAGGGAAGCCGGGATGGCTCAGTGGGTTAAGCACTCACTGTGCCGTGCCAGGGACCAAGGATCAAATCCCAGCCCCGGCCCGTACAGACCCATATGCTGAACTGGGGAGTTCCCCCAGTTCAGTTCTCTCTGTCTCTGTATCTCTCTCTCTCTCTCTGTCTCTCTCTCTCTCTCTCAAAAACAATAAAAAAAATTATTAAAGTGATCTAAATAATGAATCAGTAGTAGAGATAAAAGGGAGTCTTAAAAAAGAAGGGAAATAAAAGAAAAAGAATAAATGATTCAAACAGAAAATATTTAGCAATATAGTAGATTTAAAACTAACCATATCGATAACTATATTAAATGTAAAGTACCTAAATACAACAGTAAAAAGACAGAGATTATCCAATTAGATGAAAATCAAAATAAGACCCAACTACACGCTGTTCACAAAAAATCAACTTTAATATAAATTAGTAGCTGGGTTCAAAGTGGAACAATGTAAATAAATACAGCATGCAAACACTAATAAAAAGAAAGCTGGAGAAGTTATATTGATATCAGAAAAAAATAAACTTAAGAATGAGGAATATTATACTGGATAAAGTAGGACAATAAATAATGAGAAAGGAGCCAATTCTACACAAAAACATGACAATTCTAAATATATATCTACATAACAACAGAATTTTAAAAATATATAAAGAATAAGTAGACGAATCTATAATCATCTTTGGAGTTTCAACACCTGCCTCTCAATGACTGATGGAAAAAGTAGACAGAAAAGAAGACCCTAGCAACATAACCAACTAAATTGACCCAACTGACATGTACAATCACTCATCTGACAACAGCAAAATACTCTTTCTTCTCAAGTGGACATAAGCTATTCATCATGACAGACCATATTCTGTGCCATTAAACAAATCTTAACAAATTTTGAAGAATAGAAACTGCACAACATATGTTCTTTGAAAATACTGACGTAAAACTAAAAATTCAATGAAAATAATATCTGAAAATTTTGCAAATATTTGGAAATTAAACAATATACTTCTAAATAACCCATGAGCCAAAAAAGTTTTCATTTTAAAAATATTCTGCACTCAATAAAATATAACATCGAAATTTGAAAATTAAGCATACACCTACCATACAATCTAGCCACTCCATTCATGAGAAAAAAGAAAACTACGTCCATGCAATAAAATTTACATGAATGTTTTTAAAATCTTTATTGTAATTTTCCCAAACTGAAAATAATACAAATGTCTACCCAAAGTTGAATAAACAAATTTTGAATTATTTATACAATATAATAATACCTAGAGTAAAAAGACATGCACTATTAATACACACAGAAATAAGGGTGAATTTCAAAACTGTTATGCTGAGGGAAATATGCTAGGCAAAATGGAATAGAGACTGTATGATTCTATATAAAATTCTAGAAAATGCAAACTAATCTATAATGATCGATCAGTGGTTGCCAGGGACTCGAGGGTGGAGTGGGAAGGAGAGAGGAGGAGATACTATAAAGGAACCCAAACTTTTAGGATTGATGGCTATATTCACTCTCTTGATTACACTTATAGTTTCATGGGTGTATGAATATGTCAAAATGGATCAAAATTGAAATATATACAGTTATTGTGACAACCTTAGCAAAGCTATTAAAAACAAACACAAATCAGGGAAATTGATGTGAACTTTTACAATTTTAGTTGATTTCAAGTAAATATGTTGCTGAACTTAGGATCTACCATAAGCAACTTCTACCCATCACCCCATACCTTCCTAGCACCCATGAGAATAATCTTGGGTGGTTTTATTAAAGCTGGACTTCATACAACTTTGTTTGCATGCCTAGAGTTTGAGTTGGTGTTACCAGCTTCTGAGAAATTTCAAAGAGAAAAGCCTTAAAGGTAAGCAAAATCCAAAAGAATAACTACCATCCTTAATATTTATATTCAGCATCTTTTGGCCTATTAATGACTTCTCCTTCTGGACCATAATACCAGTAATGGCTTCAAGTTTTCTCTTTTCCATTGTGTTATAGGATCTTTTTTTTTCTTTTTTCTTTTAATAAAATTGCCTGGATATATTAAGATATTGTGTTACCTCGTGCTGAAGTCATTTTCACTTTTTATTATAATAAAAAGTTTATACTGAACAGTTTTATCAAGATTATCCCTCATCTAGGGAAAAATCATCTCATCTTTGGCAGAAAGAAGAACTAGGAACTTGTTTCAATGCTGCAACAGGCTTTGCCTGCTGGGGGCACACCCCTGCTTTAGGAAGGCTTGGGATGCATGAAATTCATACAGCACCCTGACTCACTCAAATAGTACACTGAACCAGGCCAAGAAAACTTACAGGAAAATGTATAATTTGCAGTCTACTGCCTCTGTTCAATCATATTAGCATTCATGAACAATAAATTGAATATTATAATGATATTTGCCATTCCTGGTTTCTAGTTGATTTCCTTAAAGAATTATAGAGTCTTTGTTTTTCTAATTTCAGAGACTATTAAGAACTATTCTCTGCTTAACTAAATCCAGGTTTATGAATGCTTCTCCCTAACAAAGCAGGCCCCGGCCCTTCCGGCCATTTGACAATTCAATTGTTGAAAATATTCTTGTTTTTCATTTTAGTGATGGAGCTCAGGCCTCCTGAGCATCTGAGCTTGCAACCCCACCTTTCACACAGGCAGACTCCCGGGTTCTTCATGATCTTCAGTTTTCAGTGGTGGATGGCCAAAGAAATAGTATGTGGTCAGTGGTCACACAATAATCCCTAGCAAATTATTGCCATTTGGAAACCCAACAGTCAAAGGCGTATTCCCTCTCTTTTGTTTATTGTTACTGCTGGAGCTTTGTATCACTGTTTGTTGTAGTTATTATTATTATTATTATTTTAAAACAACAGGAAGTTGCTATTGTCTGCTTTTGGTCAAATTTCTTTAGCTTGTTCTTTCTGTTGCCATGTTATTAAAGGCCAGGAAAGTAGTGTTTGTATTCATCCTCTCCTAAATCAGTTTCCCCTGGACCCTGGCTGTTCAACTATGTGGAATTTTCCAGTCTCCTTATCCTTGATTTGACAGCTGATTGACCTGTCATCCTTCACTCTGCTTAACTTATTTGCAATGTTGGGAACATCTCTAAACATAAAATAATGAGGCTGCAAGTCAATACTTTTTCAAAGAAATTCCAAGTTGTCCTCTCCACTTTACCAGAAAGGCAGTATTGAAGTGATCTAATAGTAAGCTATGTTTCCACTCTTCCAAAAGAATTCCTTTTAGAATTCCAGCAATCTGGGTGTCTTAGTGACAGAAACTTAGGCATCTTCTTTAGAATGTTATTTTAGGTTCTGCTGTATGGTTTTCTTAATGGTATTAATAGAATCAACCATGGATCCTTGCTCAGCCGTTTAATAGGTATTCGGACAACTCTGATTTAAAATTTACATATAACGTATTTGGCCAATTATTTAAGAACATTCACTCTACTGATATTGTACAATGGCCTCACCAGCCCTAGTTTGCCTACCTCAACTTCTTTTATGAGAGCAATAAGTTTATATCATAATACCTGGCTTAATAAACCTTAATCCTTGGTCCTAATATCTGGAACTTGTGAATGTTACCTGGGGTAACAAAGCTTCTGCAGGTGTGAATAACTTAAGGGTCTGGAGATAAGATTATTCTAAATCAGGGGTATCTAATCTTTTGGCTTCCCTGGGCCACACTATAAGAAGAAGAATTGTCTTGGGCCACACATAAAATATGCTAACACTAACAATAGCTGACGAACTAAAGAAAAACAAAATTGCAAAAAAAATCTCATAAGGTTTTAAGGAAGTTTATGAATTGGTGTTGGGCCACATTCAAAGCTGTCCTGGGCCACATGCAGCCCAGGAGCCGTGGATTAGACAAGCTTGCTCTAAATTATCTGGATGGTTCCTAACTGACATCACAAAGCAGGCCCCATGCTTTATAAGAGAGTCAGAGGGAGATGTGATACACAGAGGAAAAGTTGACATAAAGATAGGAGCAGAGATTGAAGTAAAGATAGGAGCAGAGATTGGAGTGATGTGGCTACAAGCTAAGGAATGCTGAGAACTACTAGAAGCTGAAAAAGACAACGTACAGATTCTACCCTAGAGCCTCCTGAGGGCAGATGGCCCTCATGACACGTTGATTTCAGACTGACTTCAGACTTCTGGCTTCTAAGACTGTGAGAGGATAAATTTCTGTTGTTTCAAGCAAGATAGAATAGATAGATGATAGATAGATAGATAGATAGATAGATAGATAGATAGATAGATAGATAGATAGATAGATAGATAGACAGACAGACAGACAGACAGACAAGGACTATTAGAACAAGAGACAGCTCCAGGATATTCTTCAACTTCCATTTCTTGTTAGGGGTTCCGTGATGACCTGTAAGACAGTTTCATTTACTGAAACAGGAGTGTCTCAGACTGAATTGGTCCCAGATACATGTAAAACCAGTGACCTCATTCCACACCTGTATTCCTGAAACATGTAAGAAGTGCAGTTGGGCCATCTTTGAGAACAGCTCCAATAAGACATTTGATAAGAGAGGGTTACTCTGGGTGATGATCTTAAAGATAGGAATAAATCACATTTCTAATTTCCCTTTTTCTTCAAAAACACAAATCTATGGACCTACCTTTCACTAATTTATCTAAATTTTTCTTGACTCTATTTATATTTTCAGCTTCATGAACTCTTGGGGTAATGGATCTGAGGACCACGGTTTAAGAGGACTGATTGTGTCACCCGGAGTAAAATAGAAATGGAGGGAAGATGGATCATTCAGGCAGAATCATTGTGCTATAACCAGATCAAAGGGCTCTGTGAGCCCCACCCAGGACCTGTGCCACTCCCACAACTACAGAGCGTTTGGTCAGGCCCAGCCACAGTGGACAGAAGAAAGCATACAACCCTCACCCTGCCAGCTGTGTTTTCCATCTTATAATTTAAAATTCACACTGAAGCTAGAGCTAATATTCTCAGCTGGTTATGTGGGCCCTTAACCTTTCTGAGAAAGGGCTGCTTGATATCCTTCTAGAAAAAAGTAGTTATGACTACCTGTGAAGCTGCTTTGTGCTAGGTGGTATTCAGGGTAAATAAGACAGGTATGGTTCGTAACAGTTGGAGCATTCAGGGGGTAAAAGAAGCAAAACTAGGGAGACAAAAAGAAATTTACAATAAATATAGGAGATGGAATGCCTATGCAGAGACATCAGTAAATTAAAAAGAAAGGATGAAATACTTATATACCAGAGCTACCCTCTGCTAGAGGTGCCAAAATTCAGTGGATGGATGGATGGAAGGATGGATAGATGGAAGGATAGATAGACGGGCATAAAAATAGATTAGATAGATGATAAATAGATATAATACATAGATAGATAGATAGATAGATAGATAGATAGATAGATAGATAGATAGATAGACAGATAGATAGATGATTGATAGATGATAGATAGATAGATAGATAGATAGATAGATAGATAGATAGATAGATAGATAGATAGATGATAGATAGAGCAACAGACAGACATGTAGTCTTCACACTTGCTCAGGAACTGGGAGAAATTTTAAAGAGGGTCTTTGACTTTCTTGTTCTAAATCTGGTAATATTAAGGAAGAGATGGACAATACTCAGTACTTACAGATTTGCTACAAGAGGAAATTTCATATTGGGTACCACATTTTCAAAACAGTCTGATATGGAGAAATAGGCAAAATAAAGTAACTGCAAAGGAAATATAAGAGATGGCGGGGATTCAGGTTCAAGTGGGTGTCTATGGGAGAGGAGAAGACAGAGATGAAGAAGTCAGAGGAATAAAGATTCTGGTAAAAATCTTGGGTATTTGAGTATATCTGGACATCAGGGTTTTTTTAACTCTCTAGATGATTCTACTGTAACCTACAAATGGCCACCAGATCAAGCTTTCAATTATATTCATTGTTTCCTCTACTAAAAGATCTCACACTGTTTCTTATTGATTATTGAGTTGGTATCATGTCTTCTTTCATTTACTCTTTTAACAAATGGCCTATAAGAGCCATAGACAATTACTTATTGCTCTGTGTCTTGGTCTTTTACTTGTAATGAGAAAATAATACCTACTTATAGCTTTGATTTAAAGAGTAAATGAGGTCACGTTTACAAAGCATTTCACACAGTCCTTGACACATAGGAAATACATATAAACAGTGGCAATTACTGTTAATAAGTCTTACTATTCTCCAACAGATGATTTTTTTTTAAGTTTTATTTTTATTATTTTTGACAGAGACAGAGAGAAGGGGGAGAGCCCAGAGAAGCCTCCATAGTTATTTTTCATTAGTTTTTGACATAGTTTCACTCCACAGGTGGGCACTGGTCTGCACAGGACAGGAACTGGACCAGGGGCCTCCCACATGGCAGTCACACTCTGGGGGGAACCAAACTGGGGCCACACCCTAGTTCAGCATATGGGTCTGCACAGGATGGGGCTGAGGCCTGGGCCAGGATACAATCCTTGGACCCCGGAGCTACAAGATGAGTGCTCAACCCACTGAGCCATCCTGGCATCCCCAACCAACAGATGGTTTTGCTGCTGTCTCTCCTCTACCTCCTGAAAGCCTCAGGTTAGCAGCTTCTGGATGTTTGGTCCTGCTGCTCTTTTCTCTGGGCATACACTCTGTTTCTCTCCATCTAAGCCAGGCACGTCCAACATGCAACCCAGTACAGCTTTGACTGCAGCCCAACACAAATCCTTAAAACATATGAGATACTTTTGTGACCTTTTCTTAGCTCATCAGCTATTGTTAGTATTCGTGTATTTTATGTGTGGACTGAGACAATTCTTTTTCCAATGTGACCCCAGGGAGCCCTGCCTATCTAAAGTTCTAACTCCTTGAAATCTTTGAATGAATGATCTCTCCATACACTTTGTTCTAAACGATACCCTCCTGCCCTCCGTTTTGGCATTCCTAAGAACTTATTATGTCCTCACACTAAATTGGTCTTGAATTGTCTCTTCATTTTACTATGCATGGTGAGCACTGTCTCTGAATTTATGTTGTAAATTCCTTGAGATCAGGTAATGGGTTGTATCATCCTATGTGTACCCATGGCTGCTCATGCAGAGCCCATTTATTATGTTGAATTGAAAAGCCACTCACATCTAAGAGACACTCAGTAGACTACAAGCTCCATGAGGGCAGGGGACCTGTGTGTGGGATTCATCTAAATCTCCCAAGAACCTGGAATAACACCTAACACATAACAGGTGCTTAGTTTTCTAGGGCTGCCATAACAAATTACCACAGACTTAAACAACAGAAATTTATTTTCTTATGTTTCTAAAGGCTAGAAGTCTGAGATCAAGGTGTTGGTAGGGTTGATTTCTCCTAAGACCTATATTCTTAGTTTACAGATTCCTCATATCTGTGCCTTAATCTCCTCTTCTTATAAGCACATAAATCATATTAGATTAGGGACCACTCCCATGGCCTCATTTTTTATTTATTTTTTATTCTTGACAGAGAGAGAGATACAGAGACAGAGACAGAGAGAAGAGGGAGGGCCTAGAACAGTCTCCATAATTGCACATAACTGGTTTTTCCACATAGTTTCATTCCACAGGTGGGTGCGGGGCTGCACAGGGCAGGAACTGGGCCGGGGGTCTCTCCCAGGTGAGAACCAAACTGGGGGCACTCCCCAGTTCAGCATATGGATCCACATGGGCCAGGGCCGGGATTTGATCCTTGGTCCCCAGGGCTGCAAAGTGAGTTTTTAACCCACTAAGCCATCCCAGCTTCCATGGCCTCAATTTTACTTGAATACCTCTAACAATCCTCTCTTCAAATACAATCACATTCTAAGGCAGGGGTGTCCAACCTTTTGGCTTCCCTGGGCCACATTGAAAGAAGAATTGTCTTGAGCCACACATAAAATACATTAACACAAACAATAGCTGATGAGCTTAAAAAAAAACTCACACAAAAAATCACATAATGTTTTAAGGAAGTTTATGACTTTATGTTCAGCTACATTCAAAGTCATCCTGGGCCACATGTGGCCCGTGGACCGTGGGATGGACAAATTTGGTCTATTCAGTGTCCTCCAACAACTTACATGATAGATAATCTTGTCCCCATTTTACATATCTAGAAAAGTAACCAACAAACAAAGCTTACAGAGGTGAATGACTGGTCTCAGGCCATGTAGATACTAAGAAGAAGAATTTGAATTTGAATTTGAAGTTTTGATCTGAACTGAATCCAAAGCTAGTAACAACAAAAAGCTAGTGCTATTGAGTACTCATCTTGACAGGCTTTGTGCTTAGTGCTTTGATTATATTAGTGCTTTTACTATATAAACAACCCTTTGAGGTAAGCATTTCTATTTTAAAGGTGAGAACACCAAAGCCCAGAGCAGGTAAGTAGCATGCCCAAGGTCACACATCTAGTAAGTTGCAGAATCAGGAATTGAATCAAAACATTCTGCATTTTGACACCTCTGCTATTTTCTTCATCCAGATCTTTTTTTTTCTTTTTTAATTTTATTTTTAAAAGACAATAACTTTATTATTTATAATTATTAAATGCTCATGCTTATTAAAATTTCAAATATATCAAAGAAGTCATTGTTTCTATCACTCCATGCTGCTTGCTCCCAACATATGTTCTGAATTAGCAATCGTCCTTGGGAGAGTTTAGCACCCAATTCTCACCTCCAGGCTTTGAAGGTTATGTCCCTGTCTGTTATCTTCATGAAAATATATTTCTGGGTTACTACTAAATGAGGAAAGAAATAACTTATATAATTATCAGGCAATCTTGGTGTTGTCAAGTGTGACCAAAGTACCTGGAAACGTTAATAAGTTAGTGATTGTTTAATTACTTAACTACTAATGATTTCCCAGGAATCAAACCATTTGGTTTTGCACCTGAACATTTTTTATTAAGTTGATTGGAAATAACTTGTGAGACAGCAGAGTTCTAAGCTCCAAAGTTCATTGCATTGGGGTCACCACTATTGATTCTACCATGAGGTTCCACTAAAACATCGATTGAGATATTGACCAGTTATTGTAGTGCGTCTTCCTTTTCAGTAGGCATGGAGCTATTTTTCTATCATCTCCATATTCATTTAACCAATATGGCCTGTAGATTTGCCCTTTAAACGTTTCTCCCACCCACTGACTTCTTTGTACTGACTACTACAGGCCAAATTTCTACCCTCTTCTTCTCACCTGGACTATTGTGATAATCCCTTTATTCTTTTCCACACCTCCAGTGCTGCCCCTGCCTTAAATCCATTTACCACTATGTAGACAGTGTAACCATTTATTACTAAAATCAATTCCTTCTTGTATTTCTTTCCTATGTAGTTGTCACTAATTTTTTTTAAACTCACTTCAGAAATTATCTCCTCAAGAAAGTCTTCCTTGAAACCCTTGTGGCAAAGATGGTTCTCTTCTGTCTCCCATATGCCTGTGTGTATACTTTTAACTTAGTTTATTTTCCATTTATTGAATTTGTGTATAGTGGTTTCTTTCATTGGAATGCAAGTCCCTTCAGGTAGAAATCATAGCTTACTCATTTTTCTACAACCACCACCTAAGATAGAAACATAACAGTTGCTTATTAAATGTCAATTGTACAAAACAGTTACACTGGATTAGGTGGTAAGGACATGTTAAACAAGAATTCTTTCTCCCTCCCTCTGTCCTTCCCTCCCCTCCTTCCTTCTATTCTCATTCACGTATTTACTGAGCATGACTCTGGGATGAATTGTGCCACCCCCAACTCCCATTCATATGCTGAAGTCCTAATTCCCAATACCTTAGAACAAGCTTGTTCAACCCATAACCCACAGGCCACATGTGGCCCAGGATGGTTTTGAATGAGGCCCAACACAAATTCATAAACTTTCTTAAAACATTATAAGATTTTTTTAGCTCACCAGTTATCATTAGCATTAGTATATTTTATGTGTGGCCCAAGACAATTCTTCTATTTCCAATGTGGCCTATGGAAGCCCAAAACCTGGACACCCCTGGAGTAGACACTTAATAAATGATGGCTACTTCACCATAGTTCTTCAGAATGGATTTTATCTTCTACATCAATTTGTCTTAGTCTTCCCTGTTACTAAGGCTCCGTTTGGCCCTTAGTACTGCCCTATTCACAATGGGACTGGCAGAGGACCCTCCTCTTAAAGAAGGGATGGGTTTTCCTCATTTGTGTGTTTGTTGAAAGGTCATTTTACATAATCCTGCCATCACAGCAGGGATCTCACAATCCATGGGGAAAAAGACAAAGCCATGACTTTGAATGAGAGGACAGAAATAATTTCAGGCACATTTTTAGATGTACCCCTGTTTTTACCAACATAGTCTCTGTCTTATTAGAATAAATCCTTAGCCATCTGGCTTTCATCCAAACCTCAAATTCAGTCAGGCACAAACAAAGAGATAATGTGATCAAAAGTGGATTAAGAGAATGACATAAAAATACAAAATCACAAAAGAAAAGATGGTTAGATATGACTGTCTTATTTTGCTGTTGTTGTTTTAACCTCTATATGGCAAAAGCACAACATAAAAAAACTAAATGTCAAATTATACATGAAAAAATATTTGTAGTAGGTATAGTAAAGCGTCAATGTCCTTAAAATACATATTTAAAAAAAAAAACACCACACAATTCATTAATACAACAAGGATCATTTTCTCAATAGAAAAAAGAAGTGCCAAAGAATATGAATAAGACATTCACAAAAGAAGACAAAAATAAATAAATAAACAGATGTAAAATGATTGAATTAGTAACAAGTGAAAGTCAATTAAAACAATAAAATTCTATCAAATCACCAAAGGTTTTATAAACTAAGGCTTCCTAGTATTGGTAGAGTATCTGAAGATAGTACTTTTTTACATGTTAATGATTAAACACTTTATAAGGGCAATGTGTATTTGGCAAGACATAGCAAAAAGTTAATGTGTGGGGAAGCCGGGGTGGCTCAGTAGGTTAAGCACTCACTTTGCAGTGCCAGGGACCCAGGATCGAATCCCGGCCCCAGCCCATGCAGACCCATGTGCTGAACTGGGGACTTCCCCCAGCTCAGTTCTCTCTATGCCTCTGTATCTCTGTCTCTGTCAAAAACAATTAAAAAATAAATAATAAATAAAAATTAAAATACTTAAAGAATCTTATATTAAAAAAAAAAGTTAATGTGCATATCATTCAATGTAGCAATTCCACTTTTAGAAATTTATTCTAAGATAAATGGTCAAGATGTATACTAAAGGATGCTGCCTACAAAATTGTTTATAATAGAAAAAATATATTTTAAACTATTTGAAATAGTTTAAACTATTTTAAACTATTTAAAATCAATAAGACATTGGTTAAAAATAATAATGAATCAATGATTTAGCCATACAGAAGAAAACATACGTCCATTAAATATAGTGTAGAAATAGATATATTGACATGGAATTCTCTCTGTAGCAAGGGGAGAAGGGGTAGGTAGTAATCCAGGCAGAGAAACTAGTGAATGCAAAGTCCTTATAATGGGAAGGGTTCCTATTCCACATGTGGTTTTGTAATCAGCTTCACATTTCCAGGAGTCTGCACTAAGTTAAGACGGGGAATGAAACTCCACTAGGCAGGGCCCTACCTGTACATCAAATATGTGACACAGCCCTGGCCCATTAAATGCCTGCGAAATTGAATTGTGTGATATTTCTATAAAGGTGTCTCAGTGTAGGCTGATAGAAGGATACATGAAAGGGTGTTTTCGAAATGTTAACAGTGGTGGTCTCTAGGTTGAAGGATCTGGGATGATGCTTACTTCGCTCCTTATATGTTCACGTATTGTTTGAAATTTTAATAATAAGCATGGGTCATTTTCAGAATTCAAAATAGTTAATCATGATACTATCATTTAAAAACTTTGAAAAAATTGTGTGCTCACGACCCAGAGTCAGTTCTCCTTCCATCACCATATATTTGACCCCAAGCAACACAGAGATGATGTATTATAGAATTGTACACTTGAAAACTATATAACTTACTAATCAATATCACCCCAATAAATTTAAATAAATAAATACAAACAAACTTCAAAAAGCAAGAGGAGATCTGGATGAAGAAAAAGGCATACTGTTGGCCATCAGACTTGAGTGTTTATGGTTTATTTCTTGCAAGCAACCCTTACTATACTGTCAGGCTATGAACAAGGCAGCCCCACTGCTCACTGTCAGCTGTTGTAAAAGCAGCTGATACAATCTAGGGCTCAGCAAAAGTGTTTGCTCAGTGCACAGAGAGCAGCCTTCCCATCCCCAGCCTTACAGTCTGGACTGCACCTTAACAGAAAGAAATGTTCTTCCGTTCCTTCAGTCACCTGCAGCAGCATACCACACATGCTTTCACATCCAACTCAACTCACCTCCTCTGGAAGCTTCCCCAGTCCTGATGCTTCTGCTCTGTGTCCTTTACAACCCTTTCTTGATACATCTATGTCACTGTCTCTCTTGACCATTAAATGACCCATTCACTTGACTATCTCATCTCTTAATGTGAGTCCCAACAAAGCAAGAAGCATGCTTTACTAAGCTACTATTTCTAGGTCTAGCCTGTCATCTGCTACATAGCAATAGCTCAGCAGGAGATTGCACACCCCCAAGTTCTTCTGCAATCAGTTTAGCCTAGACCCCCTTCTGAGCCAGATCCTCAGCAGAAACCTGTCCAC
>PVKE010033653.1:0-17815 GCA_004027555.1 Craseonycteris thonglongyai
TTGGAAAATTCGTTTAGCTGCATATCAAGACGTGTTTTGGGATATACTCGGCGTATAAGATGACCCCCGATTTTCGGTTGACTTTTTTTGTTTCAAAAGTCGTCTAATACGCCGGAAAATACGGTATGCCTTTTAGGTAATTCACTCTGGTGAATTATCTGGTTGGTTTGAGGTGGTAAAGGTTAAAAAGCTAAAAGCTGGAGGCCAGATAGAAAGAAGCGTAGTCAGGACAGAGTACCCTTCGTTTGTCTAAATCTCTGTCACCATCACCACAGCTAGTTATGGTGGTTCAAACCACAAGAGTAATACGTGAGTTTTGGAAAAAGTCTGGCAGTTCCTCAAACCATTCCTTTGATAGTAAATGTAGGGTTACTATAAGACCCAGTGATTCAACTCCTAGTAATTCCACCTAAGAAAGAGGAAAACATGTATCTACACAAAAAGTGATACATAAGTGTTCATAACAGCATTGTTCTTAACAAAAATACAGTAGAAAAAAACTAAATGCCCATCAACTTATTAATTGATGAAATCTGGTATATCCATGCAATGAAATATCATTTAGCAAAAAAAGCAATTGAAGTACCAATATATGTTATAACATGGATGAACTTTGAATACATTACGCTAAGTGAAATAAGCCAGTTATAAAGGACCACATATTGCATAATTCCATTTATATGAAATGTCAAGTGTAGATAAATCTATTCTTAGAAAGTAGATTAACAGTTCCTCATGACCAGGGGTGGGAGGTTGGGAGGAAGAAAACGATGAAGAGATTAGAAGGTGATAACTAAGGGGTACAGGATTTCTTTTGGGGTTAGTAAATATTAACCCAAATCTTGTGATGGATGCACAACTCTGTGAATACAATTTAAAGCTACTACTTTAAATAGGTGAATTTTATGGTATGTGAATTATATCTCAAAGCTGTTCAAAAAAGAAACAGAGTAAAAGCTCCTACAACAACAATAGTAAAAACAAACAAACAAACAAATTGTAAAGTGGTTCAACAGTAGTTACCAAGGAAACACCAAAATGTAAGTACATACCAAGTTGAGTAAGAAAAAAAACCCAAAAGAGACAAGAACATCAGATCTCACAGTTAACTCTCAGATCTAAGACATTGCGAACAGGAACAAGAGAGAAAAGGTGAGGCTGACCATGTGAGAGACAGAATTCATAAATCCAAGCGGAGCACCAGAAAACATAATTTGAGAGAATAGACTTGATTCAGTAGACCAGGCACTATTCATGTGCCTAGCCAGCCACTTTACCCACTAAATGGTAAAATTTTGAGAGTTGCAAGTATAACCCCAGAATTAAACTAATTAGTGGCCAAGGTTATAATCATGAAATGGAATAGAACAAACAGGGTCAGACTCTGTAATGCTAAAGAAAAGATTTTTAAGTAAAGCTCATTATTTACTATGATTTACATCCCAGTTTTGGTTTTATATTATTAGACGCATAGGTATAAGTACATTCCTAATCTCCTTACTCTACTTTACTTGTTTTTCCTTGTTATAGTAGTTACCACTTCCAACATACTATTATACAGTTTACTTATTTAATTTCATTTCCTTTTTTATCTGTCTATACTACCCTCAAATGAAAATTTCCCTAGGGCAGAGATCTATGCCTGTTTTATTCACTGATGTATTTCAAGCACCTAGACTAAAACTGGTCCCATAGTAGACATTCAATGAGCATTCACTGAGAGAATGAATGAATAAATAAATATATGTTTCATTAAATAAAGTTAATTGATTTTTTTAAACATGCATTTCAGAATTCATAATTATGTTGGTGTGTTATCTCTTGAAATAGTCACTCTCGGGTGCCTATCCTTATTCCAGTTATGCCATTACTCAAAAATTATTTCTTAATCTTTGGTTTATGAGCCACATAAGAAATTAGTTGGGGATGCCAGGATGGCTCAGTAGGTTGAGCATTCCTCTTGCAGCCCTAGGGTCTGAGGATCAAATCCTGGCCCTGGCCCATGTGGACCCATATGCTGAACTGTGGTGTGGCTGAAAATTAATGAGATGCAACTATGAAAATTGCTCTGGGTCCTCTTCCTTCTGTCTCTCTCTCTCTCTGTCTCTCTCTCTGTCAAAAACAATAAAATAAATCTTTTAAAATAATAAGAAATTAGTCTTGTTACCTTATACTTTATTTTTCAATATAATTTCCATTTTTCAGTGCAACATCTATTTTCTTTTTCAAACTTTGTTCTACATGACATATAGTTCTTTCCCCAAGTCAAATTCAACATGAAAGGGCAAAGATTTGTGATAATTCAAAGAGAATTAATAGCCACAAAAATCTCTCCTTGCACCATCACCATAATTGAAAGGAAAAAAAAAAATATATATATATATATATATATATGAGCCCCAGTAACATCCTACAATGTTATTAATGTCAGTACAGATTGCATACAACATTTTGGGCAGGACACATAACTTGTTTCTCAAGAAGCATTTGGATAATCACATTTGACAGTGTGTTTGTTCTTTTATACCTGTGTGTGATTTCATCCTGCTGACTTAATTAAATTTTTAAATTAAGTACAGAGCTGGGTAGAACACTAAATACAACCAGAAGCAAAGGCATGCCAAATTAGCAAAGTGACACATCTTTATAAGATATTTCACGGGGCTACCCTTTACAAACAACTTTTTTTTTTTCCAATACAAAAGTATTACATGCTCAATGGGGAAAACTTGAAAGACACATAAGAGACAGAAAAATGTTGTGATGGAATTTCCCTGCATGTAGAAAATGAGTGTGAGGAAGGCCTGAGGACCACAGCTTCATCTCAACCTGCCCTCTCTCGTTCTCCATTCACAAGGCACACTCTCCTTCCTACAGATCCTGGACTGCCTCCTCTGAGGTCCTGCTAGTCATTACCTCTGACAACGGCACTTTCCTCTGCTAGGTATGCAGTCCCTAAACATCCCTCCCTTCAGCTAGTGACACTGCCTTACCCAGCAGATCCCAGCTCTCCTGTTGCTTCCTCAGGGGACGCTTCTGTCATATCCAGGTAGGTTAGTTTTGTCACATTGATCACACTAGATGGCTACATATCAGGTGACTATATGATTCCAACCTGTCTCCACAGTGATTTAAATAATGCGAGGGCAGGGGCCATGGCTGCTTTGCTCACCATAGTCCTTTCAATGTGTCCAGCTAGGCCCAGCAAAGGAGATGCTCAGCTAATACATTCATCCATTCTGCACACACTTTTTAAGTGATGAATGCCTGACAGCAATCAGGGGAGGTGCTGGGAAAACGAGAGATGAATATTCCTGGATTCTGACCAAGTTCTTTGATTTTTATGGAAATCATTACATCTGGTTACCTGGTCCCTCTAAGGAAGTCCTGAGTTAATTTAAGATTTGATCATATGCATTAAGCATTTTTCAAGAGAGAGTATAAAAATTACCAATAGAATAATATTTTTGTAACTTTTGCAAAATAATAGTAAAAAATCTATTATCTGAAATTAAGGTCCATGTCATAAATTTCTCCTCTGGAAGAAAAAAGTTTTGTTCTTCAAATTAATTTGTGTGCTTCCTATTAGCTTGGGTCTGTATATTTTAATACTATCAAATGCTTCAAATCTATCCTGTAAATAGATAAGATTTAAATGAGTAAATATTAAGACACTTTTTTCAATGTTGTGTTTTAATTATTTTAGAAAGTTCATGCTTTTTGAAACTATTTTTCACAGTATCTTGAGCAATTAAATATTATTCCACTAAAAGCACTTGAATACTTAATGTAGCCTCAATTCTGATAACTGTATGTATGTGTATGTGTTACAGGTAAGATAACATATAAAGGCATACAGTCTATCAGTATTAATGTGTAACACGCCTCTCTAACTTTGTGGTTAAAACTACCTCACTTTACTAGTTTACAACTCAGTGTATTGGCGATTTGGGCTGAGCTTAATGAACTAAACAGTTATTTTGCTGGACTCATTCATGCAGCTGCAATCAGATAGATTTTCAGCTGGGGTTGCATGGTCCAAGATGACCTCATTCATATATGCTGGCGTTGGGTGTTAGCTGAGCCACAGGTCTCCAGCAGGTTAGCCAGCACATCTTAAGACACAGCACCTGGGTCCCAAAAGCAGCAAGAGAAACAACCCCGGTGGTCAAGAGCTTTTCAAGGCTCTGCTTGCACACTTTGCTAATATTCTATTGGTCAAAGCAAATCACGTAGTCAAGGTCAGAGTAGGCTATTGATATAGAGAGGAAAGCTTAACTGGAAGCTTTCACTGTAACAAATTACTACAGAATATAATAAATTAATTAAAGTAATCTTTCTTGTCAGTTTTCAAAATAGCACTGCAGTTATTGCCTTTGACTGTAAGATAACCTGTATCTTATAATGCTTTCCTATGATCTTAACTCCCTTTTGCCTAATGGCAAAAATAAATATTTTTTTCAAAATTAGAAAAAAGGTCAGACAGACTCAGACACTGAGGTATGTGAAAATCAATATTTCATTAGATCAGGCATAGTTCCAGTACCAGTGCAGAGAAATAAAACTAAAGAAAAATTTATGTTTGCAGAACAAATATGGAGACAGTTTTCATAACTATTAAAAATATAGTGAATAATAATACATATTCTCAATTTTTCAAAAGTCAGGGACCTGAAATACAAAAGGATCACAAAGAAAATCATATTGTGGTGGTAAGCAGATGATATTATGGATAATTATGACTTATTTATAATCTGAATTCAAAAATTCCTGTGAACTAAATAACTTCCCAAGAAAAATGAAATATCAGTAGGTTTAATCAATGTTATAGCATTCTGGTTCAATATACTAGAAAAATATATAGCCTGGTTTACTTTTCAAATCAGTTCATAAGCATTTTCTCTTTGAGAAAATAAACATATTAAGACTCTGTCTCTACCTATGGACAAACTCAATAGCTTGGTGATTGCCAGAGGGAAGGGGAGGAGGGGGGAGGGAGAGTGGGAGGGGAAGCAGAATAGGACACCAGCATTTTGGACACACTCAATGGTTTGGTGGTTACCAGGAGAGGGGGGAGGAGGAGGGGGAGAGTTGTGGGGAGAGGTGGGAGTGGGCACTAGATATAAGGTGATGGAAGGGGAACTGATATTGAGTGATGGGCACATAATACGATGCATGAATGATGTGATGTGGACTTGTACATCTGTAAACTATCTAATTGTTACCAACCAATGTAACCTCATTAAATTTAACAATAAAAAAAAAAAAATCTGTCTCTAGCATCCACTTGAAGTCTGCAATTACAGTTCAATGTAATTGAAGTAGGTTTCAAAACTCTGTCCCTAATCCACTTTGTTAATTTTTTGCACCATATAAACCTCCTACCCTCCAAGTATACAGTAAAACACTTGATTCTCTCATATGTACATATCTCGATAATCATGATTTCTATGCTTTGACATCCCTTCCCCCTCTTTTCAATTTTACTAATTCTTTGTTTTTTTCTGAAGATCCAGAGAAATGTCACTTCCTGTGTGAATGCCCCCCACGCAGAGATAACTGCTCACTCACTTCTGAAGGTTCTCCATTCAGAATACTGTAGGTTCTTTGTCTTCCCAATAGTTCTTGTTGGGCTTGTTCCCACTTGGGCACTTTCCTGGGTGGATGGCTCTGCCCAGTTGGGGAAGAGCCCAGCTTGGACACCTCAGGTTCATGACACAGTGTTAATTCAAGATATTTGTTCAACTGAACATCACAAGATGAAATGAGATCAAGGGGGAGAGCAAAGGGAAGATGGAAAATGGGAAGTTAATGAAAGGAAAGAAGGTGAGAGAAAAAAAGTTAGGTAGAAAGAAAATCAAGGAGGAGAAAGTAGGTAAGAAAGGAAGTCTGGGAAGAAAGAAGTTAGGGAAGAAAAGAAGTGAGAAAAAGAAAGTTACTCGCTTTCAGAGAGCTTACAATGTGCCCAGCTCTAGATTTTACATACATTATCTTTTTTAATGTTCACAATAAGCTTATAAGGCAAATATTATTATTATCCCTATTTTATGGATGGAGAAACTAAGGCACAGAGACACTGAGTACCACTTTCAGAATTCCACAGTTAGGAATCAGCGAGGCAAAAGAATTAGCAAACTTCTAGACACCTTCACCCGGAGCAATAGCCATTAATCTTTCCTGCCCTTAAATCAACAAACAGTAACTCCAGGCTGTTGCCTGGAACTGTCTCCTGATCAATTTCATCAAGAACAAACTGTATTTTGCAAAGATTATTTGTGAAGTACATTCCAATCATTCATTATGGTACAAGAGATTTTAAATCTCAATCAACAAAAACAGTTACTAGGTATCTGACTTAATCATTCTAAGTTTGTAGCAAAAATTCTTTCTCTGACTTCCTTCAGCATGATGCCCCAAATTTACCCTCAGAAGTGTTATAAGCAACAGCCTTATGAAATCTAACACTGCCTTTGTTGATGGCTTGTTGCTTACAACCTTGTTCTGTTTTTCCCCCACTTTTTGGTCATCTTTCACAGTAATTTCAATTCATACCCTTTTCTTATTGTCCTAGGAAAATTTTGGTGCTGTGTTTGCTAGTGAATTTATCATCATTATGTACAAATATGCACTCATAGACTTTCCTGTTAGGCCCCCATTAGAATGATAATTTTTTGAAGCTGGATAGAAATGTAGAGTCAATTATATCACTTTTTTTTTTTTTTGACACACAGAGAGAGAGAGACAGAGAGAGAGACAGAGAGAGAACTGAACTGTGGGAACTCCCCAGTTCAGCATGTGGGTCCGCCTGGGCCGGAGCCGGGATTCGATCCTCGGTCCTCAGGGCTTCAAAGCGAGCGCTTAACCCGCTGAGCCATCCCGGCTTTCCCTCACATTTTAGATGAGAAAAGAAGGTTCAAAGAGTTTACATGAAATGAAGACAGCGGCAGCAGAGCCGAACAAGAACTTAGGTTCCTCAAACAGTTTTTAGGTTACCAGATTTTAACATTGGTAAAGTGGGACACCATTGACTGGGGGGGAGGGGGTTCTTGATTAAAAATTGGGTCTATCTCCCGCCGTTCCCTAGCTTGTCATGCATTCTTTCCAAAAATCGGGGTTTTTTTAAAACGCCTCGGGACGCGGGACAAATTGTTAAAAATCGGGACTGTCCCGCCAAAAGCGGGATGTCTGGTCACCTTACCAAACTCCATCCAGGATCTGCTCATTATACTCACCTATAACTTCCTAGAAGAGTAAGAATCACAATGATAGACCACTAAAATAGTTACATATACAAAAAAAGACTCCTGTGTTCTTTCAGTTTAAGTTTCCTTTCTAAAATGCCATATTACACAAACAACAAACTCAATAGAAATTCTGTGGAACAGGTGTATTGGTCTGGCTGGGCCCTGTAAGGTTTAAGAAAAGGTTTACTAACAAAATAATAGTCAGGCTTCTCACCTCTCAGCACACAAAACAAACATCACCTCCTCATAAGAAACCTCTGACAAATCCATGTAAGCAGCTGTCCCTCCTGTTGCCCTTATCAGTTGTTCCCTATCATGCCACCCTTTGGAGTTCTCATCACAATATATCTTTCACTTATTTTTTTTGGTCTTTTGCTGTTTGGGAGTTTTGGGATTTTGTTTTGTTTGTTTATGTATTTATTTATTTCACTGGCATTGCCTCTAGAGCCAGCTTGTCTAACCTGTGGCCTGCAGGCCACATGCAGCCCAGGATGGCTTTGAATGCAGCCAAAAAAAATGGATAAACTTTCTTAAAACATGAGATATTTTGCATTTTTTTGTTTTAGTTCATCAGCTATTGTTAGTGCAATTTATGTGTGGCCCAAGACAATTCATCTTCTGATGTGGCCCAGGGAAGCCAAAAGGTTGACCACCCCTAGAGTATAAAATGTAGACCCTGCCCATTAGCTGGATGGGCAATTTGTAACCAGTATCTATAATGTATCTGGACAAAGTAGTATATACTACATTATGTTATTAATACAAATTCACATAGTGTACTCTAGTATTGTGTAACATATATGGAGATTCCATTATCAATTATTTTCAATTAGATCCTTTTCTGAACTGTTGAATTTGTCATCATCTTCATTTAAATTTATTCATATACATACATATGTATATACCAGGTGTGCCAAAAAACGTATACCGTACACATTTTAAGAGATGTTATCTATGCATTGCTTTTCGAAGTTGAAATTAAATGTGGTAGCAATGTGTAGTATGATGTTCACTCAAAAGATGGAGTTAATCAAATGAATACTAGTGTCACCATGTCACAGGCATGATAGTCAAAATGGCAGAAACATGGTTGTCATTCAAAGAGCACAAAGCCATTTTGAAGTGGTATTTGAAATTCAAGAATGTTGTGGAAATATAATGACAATGGAAGTGTGAATATGCAACAGATCCTCCAACACACCTAACAATTGCACACATTCTTGATTAGTTTGAGACCCATGGTAATTTGAAACAGAACGCACAGAAATAAAAGTGGACAGTTTGGTCAACATTGCTTAAGTGGTAGCTTGCCATAATTGGAAGTGTCTGGATGTTGATGGTAACCACTTTGAGCACCTCTTGTAATTGCAGAAATCAAATGTGACATGTATTTATCTTTTGTTATCGGTATATATTGAGTATTATAATTTTAACACAGTTTTTTCCTTTTTTAACATGTGTATACATTTTTTTTGCATCTTCTGTATATTTAAAGAATTGTTTACAGTGCTCTCATAAAATTAGTTTAAATTTTTGAAAAATTTAGAAGTTGTTTAAAACCTTTAAAATATTTTCTTTCAATACTTATATTAGTTTAATATCAATTAGGAAATATATAAAAAATATATACAATATAAAAGTTAGATATTCCTATTAAAGGCCAAAATATAAATGCCAAGAATAAAAGAACTAACGCATGCATGCCAGAAACATATGCTGCTCAAACAAACAAACAAACAAAATAAGAAAGAAAATAGAACTAAATTATTTTATACTTAATGTCTTTGTAATGTAGGAAGCTTTATGAGCATGTACCCAACATGAAGGAATAGGGTGAGCAATTTACAGATATTTGCATGGTGTTCTTTCTGGCAAATGTAAATTTCTTAAGGAAATAAAAAGATCTAAAAATTGCAGCATGTCAAATGAAAATGAGTACAGGTGATAGCAAGATTTGCCTGTTGCAAACCTTTGCCTCTCACTCTGGGAACAGGAGGACTTCTTTTTATATTTTTCTATTTTTTCCAGAACTATTTTAGTCAATGGAATTTTAAAAGAAGTCTCAAAATCGACCTTATGAACATATTTAAAAAGTTACTGAAAAAGATATTTTGAGCCTGACACTAGATTAGAATTCTTGCTACCTCCCCACAAAAAGATCAGGTTCTACATCAAATATTTTCACTTGTAGCTACTTAACCAGGAACACAGGCCTAAGGCTAAATAATTACAGATCCAAAGACCCTATCTCCTTTTGAGCAATATTAGGTGGTATTAGCCCTATTCCCCACTAAACTGAGAGCTCCTTAAGAGTCAAAATGGTCGTTAATGTTTGTCTTATTAATTAGCACATGACCTGACTGACATGACACCCAGCAGGGCTTAACAAACGGTTGAATAATAAATGAATAAGGGAATGGTAATCAACATTCGTATCCTATCTATAAGCTTTGCTTTAAAAAAAAAAAAAAAAGAAAGAAAGAAAAGGTGACCCAGAGAAAAAGAAACATTTAATGTTTAAAGGGACCCTTGCTGTCTTCTTGTCTCAGTTCCTCTTCAAGGCAACTCCCTCATCAAGAGCTAAATCAGCTTTCACTTCATCCTGACCTTCTGCCTTCTTCCCACCCCCATGCTCCCAGACGCAGCTATCACTTAGAATGTTAGGAAAGTATCTCATTTCTAGGGAGGATATAGGCTTTTGCTTTCAGGAGAGTGATCATACATTCCATAAAAATGGTATTTGCCACACAAATGTATTTTTTGCTAATCTGTTCCATGGACTCCGGTCCTGTTTTCCAAAGTGCCAGCTATCATTTGGATCCTTGTCTGCCATCTAAAGTTTTGCCACAAAATAACTAAGGTATTCTAGGCCAATTAGAAATAGGGAAAAAAGAATGAACATAATTGGTTCTGCTATTATTTCTCTATATTGCAAAAGAAACTTGAGGGGACAAAAGGAATATTTCCTCAAACAGGAAATTATTTTATATAAAAATTTTTTAAGAGACAAACTAGTATAATATTTTGAAGATTTGAAATGCTCAGTGGTAAAATTAATCCTTTTTTTTTTTTTTTTTTGCACTCTGAAAGACAGTTGCCACAATAAATCTTTGGGTTATTGTTTTAGGAACAATTTAATGAGAATATACTAGAAAAGACCATGGATACCTACCATTCCTCCACCAATTTTAAATTGGAGGTGTTGTCCAACAGAGCTTCACAAGACAAACTGAAGAGACAATGTGTTTGCCCTCAACGAGAACACTGCCCACTCCCCTTCACATCAGGGCAGAGTGCTTTACCCATGTGATTTCTCTTCCCTCAAAGCCTTAAAGATGGGATTGTACCAAGTTGCAACTTACTCAGGCTCGCTAACTAAGATACTTAAATTTTGACATTTTAATAAAATCTCATTAGTTTGGTTTCTACATATTTGAAATTTATTATTGGAAAATTAACCTCTGTTTTAATTATGCACATTTTAAAAGGACCTAACTAAGCAAATAAAAGGTATGAAAAGAGTCCAATGGGAATATACTACGTTACTCAAGAGAACAGTCTTTTTAAAAATTACTTTAAAAACCTATGAGTACCTACAATGACTATACAAATTAATCAAGGTTATCTGTTTTATGCGATAGCACCTCCACAGCCTAGCACTCATTCACATGGTCTGGGGAATCTGGATCCTGGCTCAATTAGACCACTTCACTGTTAGTGTGCAAGAACATAAGAGTTCTTTTTTTTATTATTTAAGTGAAGTACCAAATATCTTGACTTGTGTTTTACTCCTTTTTGCCACCTGATACAAAAAAGAGCAGAGTGTCTTCATGTCCCAGAATACGGTGATCACTGCTTCTGCTCATCTGCACTGTCTTCTTGATTTCCTTTTTCTTGTCTCTTCCCTCTCGCTGCCCTCCCACCTGCATTCACTCTTGTGCTCTTGCTCACGCTCACTCTCTCTCTCTCTCTTTGTGCCTCACTGTGTCTCTCTGTCTCTCCCTCCCTCCTTCCCTGCCTCACTCTCTGCCTCCCTCATTCTCTCTTATTCTCTCTCTAGCATACCCTAGTGCTTGGCATACCAGTGCTGGTTTTCATATAAGAGCATAACTTTTACCTTTATTTAGACCAGAATTTTGATTAAAGCACATTAGACACCTAGTAAGATGTCTGCTGGAATGTTTTCTTTGGAAAAAGACTTCAAGAAAAACTACTTGAATAACCACAATAAGACTTTACTTCTTACTAAAATCCATTTTCAACTATAATGACTTCAAGCATCAATTGCATGCTTAAAATGTTTTTATAGAGAACTACTATGAATTAAAGGAACTAAAACTCCATTCCTTTTCAAATATACTCAAAAAATTTCTATCATTAATTCAGATTGTTTTGCCATTAGAATTTCTTCCATAATCTTTCTATTAGATAATTGTATAAAGCCTCTAATGCAGTTCTCATGAAGGCTGTAGACAGATTTGACTTCAGTTATTAGGGATTTTAAAACATAGACTTTAGCTTGGTTATCATCTCCAGAAAGACATCATGTAATTCTCATAGTTGCCAATTCTCCAGTTAATCAGAATCCCAGCTTATCATGTGTCTCTATTGTTAGTACCAATTTGAACTGCCTGCCAAGAAAAAAATGCTAACAGGAAAAATAATAACTTTACACAAATAGAACTTGTGCTTATAATTAGGAATCAAATAGGGGATTTCTACGCAAGGAACAACCCTTCAGCATCTTAGAAATGTCATACAGTTTAGGCCCTATGTCATATTTCCTTGCAGACATATGTGATCAAAGTCTTGAGTTCCCAGAAAACCAAAATATAGTACAGTTTTGTTTTGTTTTGTTTTTTCCATTAGTCACCACGGCTAAAGAAAGAAAATGAATATAATGCAAGTAGGGACTCCAGGGACGAACACAGTCATGAAAAGTTGTAAATTTAACTTCTGTTCAATTAAAAAAAAAAAACTTTAAAAAAGCCTGTATGAGTCAATATTCAGAGTCTATTTGCAAAGAGCCAATAGGAATGAGAAGAGCTTATTGGGCCCTGGCCAGTGACGCTTTGACCTTACACCTCGGGCACAGTGTGTATAGCATTAAGCCTGGATTATCCATTAACATAAAATAATATATAAAAAAGCAAGAAGGGCAATGGTATGGTAAGTAAGAAATAGTAACTATGCAGCTTAAAGTCATGGAGCGACTCAAACCAGTGAAGAAGCTACTACTTTAAGTATAAGGATACATGTGGAAAAGAAATAGAAACTATTTATTTATATAAATATCACTATGCAAATAAAACATATTTTATCTCCTTATGACAAGAAAAGTAAAAGTTTAATAGGAAATACAGAAAGGCCACTGCCAAAATATTGTGAAACTATGGGTTACTAAGAAGCAATCTGTTCACTCTGGCAAGGATGATTCCCATGTACCACAGGCCATTCCTTCTTCCACAGGACACCCACCTGCCTGGACACTGTCTCATCTCAGAAGGACACAAAGGAATGGGATGAAGCTTAGTGGTTCTTTATTGAATTATTCATCCTCACCAACAGGCTCATAGGTTTTAACAAAAACCTTTCCCTATTGTACGGGCCCCACATTAACCCAACTCTCTAAATTGTTGAACATAAATAAAAGTTCTAGGAAACAGAACCTCAGCACCTCAGGTAACAAAAGGAGTCTTTTCACTTTAACCATTTTTGATGAAAGCTTTCTAAAATGTAGTATCCCTAGTCTATATTTGTTTTAAGTATACAACCTAATGATGAGTAAAACTTTTGTGGATGGCTGAAATGTTATAAGATCATTATTATATTAGGTAATGTAACAGTCTCTGTAATGTAATTACTTTCTCTTTTTACTACATGAGACTACAACTTCTGTTTTCATGGAGTTAGTCTCTAGTAGAAAAACTCTCTTTATAAACTTCTGGTTCTGATGCTTTGGAAAAAGAGATACCGGTAATTGCATTTTATACTGTGGTAAGAATCAATCAATTATATGTAAGGCCTAGGAGTAAAAATTTTGACTGAGAAGTTTTCTCATTAACAGTCTCATCCAACTAGCTTTTCATTAAAACAGAGACTTAAAGTTAACAAAAACAACAACAAAATTCAATTTGTGAATAAACTGAATATCTGTCTTCTAGGAAATATAGTTCTAATATCATTTTCTCATTCCACAAAATTTTAGAATTATTTAACATTTTCTCTAAGAAAGTAAAAAGAGCCCTCAAAGTCAACTGAATTTCTGTTCTAAAAATGATGCCATGGGAAGAATATATATTTTTAAATATAATAGTATTGCATTAAGCTTATTATCATATGATAGTTTCTGAAAGGGCCATTATTTTACAGCTCCACTGAAGAGATGAACTTAATCATTATATACATCCCACTTTGACACCATCTTGAGTTCAATGCTATATTCCCATTTCAACTTGTTTCTCCGCTTATCTGCTTTTCCCTTTGACAGAACTATTGGGATTAGGATACCTTCCCTTTTCCACTTGTTTTAACTTTCAGGCAAAATCCTTCTCTACACAGACAAGCAGTAGTCTAACCTGGCATTTCCTCTCTGTTTCATCTTTCCATCTTTTGATTAATGCCTCCAGCCAGAGACCAGCACTCTCAGAACTGCCCCTGATCTCTCTCTCTCTCTCTCTCTCTCTCTCTCTCTCTCTCTCTCTCATACACACATACACATGCACACACATGTGCATGTACACATGATCTCACACACTCACACACCTTCCCTGTGATCACTCCATTGACAACTAACCTTTGCAAATGCCAAATCTTGTTTAAGCCTTTTATGAATATTCTAGGTTTTAGCCAAAGATAATAGTTTGCCATTTATCTTTCCTTTAAACTAGTTAAACAGTATTTTTTTTAAGCTATGGATTATAAATTCAATTAACACCAGTTTTCTAAATCTAAAATTATTTAATGCAGTCAAAGTAGTAACTAAAGAAAAACTGAACTAAGGCCTAAAAATAATGTCACTTGCTCTCTACCATCCCAGTAAGATTGAGTGGGAATTCAGAAATGAGAGATGATCTGGATCTATTCCTGATTTAAATCTGATCCAAATGCCAGGATCATTCCAAATTCTATTCCACTATTTTTGCATCTTCAAGTTGGGCATGCAATGGAAATGAGCTTGGGCAGGAAGCCTTCGGATCAGCAAACTGAAAACCAGAAGCCAGAGAAATGCATTCAATATGTAGGGTATAAGATCTGTCTTATATCCTTGGTCTTAACTCTTAAGCTATTAATATTTTTGTTGCAGGTTCACCACAGGATATCTGGATAAAATCTAGGATAGGTCTCCATTTAGAAAATAGGGAATGTTACCAGATATGGTGAAAAGTATTAATTCTGTAAGTGGTTAATTTGGACTGAGAAAGTAAACCTAGATAAATTTAGCTTTGTTAATGAGGGTTATAGTTAAATTCTATTCCTTTGTTTTGTTCTTCTGGCAAATACCCCTGCTGGACAGGGTACCAGGGGAAAGATATCTTTCTGGCTTCATTCTTTATTTATATTCCTGTGTTTTTATGGAGTGTGCCAAAAGGAAAAACTCACATTAACTAATCAGATATAGGAACAAATGTTAACACAGGTTTGTGCTCAGCTGCCTAATATACTTGCTAAGGATATATCAAAGACATGAACTTGGTCCCTAACAGCCTTTCCTTTCCAGACAGAATATACTCTTCCCTATTTCCGGCCAAGCCAGCTCAGGAAAGGAAGACAGGCACACATCTTATGGATATGGGTATGTGACCTTGTAACTCCATCATCTCCACCGACAGGAAACAAAAGCAAAGTCACATTCCCTCACCAACAACAATATGCAGTTACTGGTATAGTAGTCATTGTATGCCTACAACAAGGTCAAGTAACCTAAATCAAATCCTGGCCAGTTCAGCTCAGCAAGTCACACACAGAGTAAATCTGTGCCCAGGACACCAGGTTACCGACATCATGGGTTGACAAAAGTAGAGAAAGAAAGGAGAGAAAATGCTTCCCAAATATGAATGACTGCATGGAAGTTTCAAAAGCTCAGTGTAATGGCAGTAGATAAAGTTCCAAAGTAATGAAAAATATGTCCCTAAATCTGCTTTATAGTTCTCTCTCCAACAAGTGATCAAGAAGGAGTAAGCCAAAACGCTTTCCCGTGAAGGGGAAATGGAGTTCTCAGCCTCCAGGAAGGTCTGCAGGATGCTGAAGACTCATTAGGAGCAGTCTCTGGTTTTAAGAACTTTTTTTTTTCTCTCATAAAAGAGAAGGAGTAAATAGAAGCCTTTGAATTGTCAGCGTTTGTTTTTCTAAATCAAAGATTTTTAGTGTACTCCTAAAAAATTAAGGGAACTATAATTTTATCCCACTTCTCTGAAAATCACACATGAAATGCTAACTTTTAATGATGAAAAGAATATTTCTTTTTGATAAAAGACATTTTTGCCCTTTTATCCACTTAGAATCTGACATCATAACAAGGATGTTGTCAACAGAAAACCTTTGAGTTGTGGGTGTTGGTGGTATTTTTGTCCTGGCTGTATTGATGTATTTGTGTTCCTCTTGTCACACTGTGTCCCTCAGCCACTGAAAGATACCTGACACAAAGTGTCACCCCTGAAGGTGACCTAGGTGCATGCCTAAGACTTAGTTGTTTCTTACTAACAGTTATTATGCAAGCTTCTTTTTATGAAATGGATTAGAACTCATAATGGAAATTAGAGCACCTACAATATTGGAAAATTAACTTTAAGAAGTACCTTTCATAATAGAAAGAAGTTCGGAGGGCTCAGGGTAGTACAATCAAAAGTGCAGTGTATGCATGCAACAAAATGAAGTTTTATGCCAACAGAAACCTGGGAATTATTCTCAACCTTTGACTTTTTCTACTAGATGTTAGCTCTCTTTGTATTTATTTCCTCAATTGTGAAGTAACAAAATAGAATTAGATGAACCGTTTCATTTCAGCTATAAAATACTAACATCCAATGTAACGAATAAGACAACTGCCACCACATTTACATACTAAGTAAGAATTTTTTAGCTTACATAAATTAACATTTTCAAAATGTAATTATATAGGGTCCTAGTTAAAAATCAAAGACTGGGATCTATGTAACTATGGCAAACAATTTATTCAATCCTATAACTAAAGTTTTGTGAATATCGCCCAAAATTATTACACGGAGTAACTTTTAAAGTAAGTAGAATAACAAAGAATGCTAATGAAAATTAGAGTACCTAGAATACTGAAGAAATTAACTTTAACTATGATGTATCTTTCATAACAACATTAAATACCAGAATGGGTTTGTTTTTTTTAAGAAAGGTGTGTCTATGGTTGATAAATTTTGTGATAATGTTGTGCTTCAGATGATTTATTAAGGTGAAATCTTGGTGGATATCCAAATTAGAGACATTTTCTTTTTTAATAGATAAAGAAAAGTTGATTAAAGTACAAATATGATAAGTTGTATGGTTTACAGAGAAGAAGGGGGTGGGTCACCATAATTTAGGTACTAGACTGGTAAACACCTATAATTTATAAATAGAAAGTATAAGCTTGCATAATTTTATAATTATACCCAATGAATAAACAGAAACAAAACAGATGGCATTAGGAATATAACACACCAATGATTATTAATGAAATCAAATTTTCCTTTTAAGCCTTTGCTTTAAAGAAAAATATTAGCTATTTAGAGTTCTACTCATGGATGATTAGGAAAATAAGAAAGGACTGCATGATCAGAATACAAAGACACAGGCAAGCAGATGTTGAGCTGAAATTAAAGGGATATTGCAGAAGTGTTATATTGAGGAAAAAGCTAGAAACAGTGAGTATGTAATTTGTGGAAAATTAGTCTCAACACATTCCTACATTCTAAGGAAGAGTTTTGGCAAAACTGTTAAATCTTATACCCTTATTCACCTAACCTCTTTGCATGTAAAATTCCTTCAAATGCACATTAAATATTTGAAATCAGTATGTGTGTGATTGTTTTGCTTTTTAATGGTTCATAAAAGAGGGCACCTAGGGTGGAAATAATAACTTGGTTTTTGCAAACTGATATCCTAACCCTTAAAAATGTTTAACCTTGAGCCCTAAATAAAGCTTAGAACAAAGGCAAAAAGTAAAGACTCTCACAAAATCTGTACATTCATTGTAAATGTTTTTCCATCCTCTTATAACAAACTAAAATGGTTGTACAAAAATAGAGGTTTCTCTATCCAAGTCACTGGCCAACTAAAGCCACAAACCAATTTTAAAACTGAATATTTCAGCACACTGATTTGACAACAAAATAAAATTTCCTCCTTATCTAATATACTGGTGAAACTTTATTTATATTGTCTCTTGCATTCACAGCTGGCACTTTATGAATTCAAATTTTCTTATATATTATGGGTTCCCAGAATAGTCAGGCTTACTGAGAAGTGTGATTTGGTCTTCTTTCATGGCTTTAAGATCTGTGAAGTTTAACGGGTTCTAGCCATCTTTGTAGATTTAACTAAAAGTTTAACCATGAAGC
>PVKE010033655.1:0-17812 GCA_004027555.1 Craseonycteris thonglongyai
GGAGAGGAGAGGAGAGGAGAGGAGAGGAGAGGAGAGGAGAGGAGAGGAGAGGAGAGGAGAGGAGAAAGAAAGGAAAGGAAAGAAAGAAAGAAAAGGAGAAGGAAAAGAAACAGCCTTAAGAACCAGATGGTAAACAATATACAATATGCCATAATCACCTGCACATGGTGAGGAGGGGGTTGCATTCTCAACTTTGTGGTCAAGAAAGCCAAGCAGAGGAATTTTAAAGAAACAATGAAACATGACAGTTATTCGCAGGATCAACTGGTTGTGTTCTAGTTCAACACTCTAGTCTATATAAAACCTTTTTCAACTCAAAAAAAAAAAAAAAATGGAGGGGGGTGGCGCTCAGGAATGTAACTCCCTAGCAGTTTTCTGCTGATAACGTAGGTGCAGTAGAAGAAAACTGTAACTGTGCCCTCCAGAAATTCCTGTCTATTAGCCCACGTGACATTGAATATGGAACTTCAAAAATCCATCCAGGTTCAAAAGTATTATGAACATTTCCACTTTTTTGTGTATAAAGGCATATTATTTATAAAGACTCAAATTGGCATGTTCTCAGTCACAATTTTTTTAAAGAATTAAAAATCCAGGACTAGAAAAAAAACATAAAATGAATTAATGATAAAGTTCACACAAAATTAATGTAATAATGAAAGGTTTTAGTAAAAGAGATCCAGAAAATTCATCAAGATATATACTTGCATTTGGCCTATCACCAAGCATTACTCACTGTATTCGGTATGTATGTAACTGCTTGATGATGACATATAGATCGATTACATAATATTTTACTTAATTTTATTGAGAGAAAACATAGTCATGCCTTATAGAACAGCCTTTAGTACTTAGCAAACCAATCTAGGTTTTCTCTTCTTTAACTACCTCCTTTCAAAATTTAAAGTAGAAGTCATTTCATGACTCCAATTTTTGCTCTTTAGGTCAAAGTTTAGTCTAATAAATTTCTAACCACCACATATGAAGCTAGTGGCAGAATAAATAATTTTTATTTTCTACTTTTTTCACATACTTTACTTCTCACCTACTGAGTTGTCTACCTCATTTTGATCCAGATATGTTTCCAAGTGCTTATTTTTTCTGGTTAATTAAAAAGTAGAAATATCAGTTAAGCAAACAACCTAAACCATTGAAAAAATTCATGGAAACTTTTTTATTAGATCTAGAAATTAGAGAAAATAAATTCTGCTTCTAAAGAATCATGTAATTTTTGAGTTGTGAAAACTAATTTATTGCCTGATTTGAGATATGGGTCTGTCAACATTTACAGTTAAACTGCATATTTTTAAAAATGAGACATTTTCTGATAGAAACATTATTTCAGTTTGACACAATAGTTAACAAGACTTCAGTCCAACTGTGACATTCTTTACCACAGCTGAAAGAAAATATGTTTGCATTCAAAATAGTCTCCTTGTTTTTCACAGTTACGGCATAGACTCAGAATACATTTTCCATTACTACTCTTTATTCCCCAAAGTTTTTTAAGCTAAAAGTAAGAGTTTTGTATATAGAGTTTGACTTTGGGTGCATGGGTTTCTTCCATTTTGTAAAATAGAATCACACTTGGAATATAAGTAACATCCATCAAATAGATGTCATTAGGAGTGGATGTTTCATAATGTTTGACAGTTACAGTGTTCTGATAAAGTATTATCGTATCTGGTAATGCATGAACTTGTTTCAGCAGTTACTTTGAGAGTTTCATATACCTAAACACTTCTTTAAAACAGTTTATTAAATGTGCATTATTTATCATTTAATTAACATGCTCAGATTTTGAAAATTAAAGCATGATTTTTATTAATTTATAAAATTAATTATTAGGAAATTAGATATATAGAAAACATACTAGGGAAATATAAAAAGTACTTTTATAATTTTAGTACAATATAAAGAATGTCAACTATGTTGCTAAGAGCTTAGAAATACGGTTATCATTTTGAAAATTTTATACTCTAACCACTCAGTGAATTCCACTGAATTCCCTTATTCTTTCCCAAGTCTGTCATTGCACAGTGGTCTGGAAAGTGGATGGGAGCACTGGTGAAACTAGTGCAGTCAGCTTTCTCACTGCAGCAGGCCCGGGTTCCTGAAGGGCATGCCTGGCACAGTTAGCATCGAGAGGCCACAAGCCAAAGACTCTCTACCTGCAACAAGAGCTCTGCAGCAACATCTCCTTCACTACACGGCAAGCCTCCTCACGTGTGCTGTTCAGAAGGGAGACAGGAGGTAAGAAGTAGGCAAGGAAAAGGAAAAACAGTGCTTCTCATGTGTCAGAACACATTTTATCTACAACAGACTCTTGAGCACTAGGAGTCAAAAGCTCCACTTTTTTATTAATTAATTAATTAATTCTAATTTTATTAATTTATTAATTCTAAGTGCAGCATCACTGGCTATAGTAATAATACCCTTTATGGCACCTATGTATCTACCTTTCATTCTTTCTTACTACCTTCCCTAGCTCTATCGAGAACACAACTGCTATTTAGCCAAAATCACTTTTCCAGTTTGTAGAAGTAGAATTATCTTATTGTGTGTGTGTGCATGTCTGTGTGTGTTGGGGGGGGGGGTTATAGAAATTAGAAAGCAAGGCTCTTATATTCAGCTGGTAGGGGCCCTTTTTTATTTGCACACTGGGGGTGCAGGGCACTTCCCAAAGGATAGAGAGCCAGTCTTTTGTTCACTTGCAATCCGGAGTATGAAAATTTCATAACTTTAAGTATGGTGGAGAAAAGAGTGAGTAGAACTTTAGAAGAGAGGCACTATTGCAGTGTAGTTAGAAAAAAAAAAGGGTTTTGAAATTAACAAGATCTGGGGTCCAATTTTACCTTCTTCATTTACTTACTGGTTATACCTGCTCTTGTATGTCATATAATTTAATCTATAAAATGAAAAAAATGTAATCAATCTTGAAAGATTTCATTAAATGAATATAAACTATTCACCTTTATCCCTGATAGCTATTGTCAATTATAGGAGATTAGAAGGAAGCATAGTACTGTCGAAAGTGTTCAGTTAGACTATTTCCATTGGGCATGTATGTTGAGTGAGTTCTCACTAATTATAAGCACTTTCTTCCATGAAATGTGTATATCTTTGTTGAGTATGGAATATGGGATTAGTCAAATAAGATCAGACCATGTAATTCAGGTCACTTGAATTTCATTGCCTGTCATTTCTAATCATGCTTTCTAGTAGGTGCTGTGAGAAGAGCCGCCTCCTCCTTGGGCAGCACACAACTCTGAGGACACCACCAACCCTGTGAACCTTGTTCCCACAGCCTGACTCTGCCTTGAAGACAGATCACTCGATACTTGTAGAGCTGATGCCCTGGATTTAATGTTAATACAAAATAACAAGAGACCTTTCTCCTCTATCAGCTAAATTTATGTGTCCTGTCCCTTTCTCCCACAATGTTTAAAAAATGGAAGCATATAGCCAAGAAAAGGAGAGCAAACTGAATTTAAACCCTCACCATGTTCCCTGCACAGTCTGCTTCTACATCTATGTTTGCTTTTACATTTGTTCCCTGATATAAGAATACAGTCTTTCTCCTTTCTTTCCATCTCTGAAAGAATAACAGAAACAAAGACTCGTTCACTTCTGTATACTACTGACTCCCTTTACATGTGGTCCACATAGTGCCCTCGCTGCTGACAGCCTTTGTGTAAGGATCCTGTGTGTTTATTTTGACATTCTCTCAAAGGCCAAGAGAAACACCAGGGTGATTACTACATGTCTCCCTTCCCATTTCCCCACGTCCAAAAGTCAGCTCTGAATTTTTCATGATAACATCTCCATCAGATGCAGGCATTTTTTTTCTTCATTTTTTTAAAGTTTTATTTTATCATTTTTGACAGAAAGAGAGAGAGGCAAAGAAGACAGAGAGAAGGAGGAGGACCCAGAGCAGTCTCCATAGTTTTATGTCATCAGTTATCAACATGATTTTGTTCTACACAGGTGGGTTAGGGGCAACGCAGGGTGTGAACTGGGCCAGGGACCTCCCTCATGGGAGGCATGTTGCCATGGGCTGGGGCCAAACTGGGGCCCTCTCACATGGGAAGTACACCCTAGTTCAGCATATGGGTCCGAACGGACTGAGGCTGGGACTCAATCCTTGGACCCTGGGCTACAAGGAAAGCACGTAATCCACAGACCCATCCTGGCTTCCCTTTTTTCTTTTTCTCAACAAGATTGTTTTCCACTTTCTTCCCAGTGTAAACTTGTTATTTTGAGGTCTGAGATTTGTAAGACCCTTCTACCTTATCACTCTTCAAAAGCAGAAAGTCTCCCCCAAACTCTCCTCCCTTCTTAGCTTGGAACAGAAATTCAATGACTATCTTTTATTTATTACTACTCCTTAATGTGTTTTAAATATTAATGAAATGAGAAATGTCCTCAGCCATCTTGAAATCTAGTATTTTAAACCTAGTTTCTCAGAATTAGCAGAATCTGCCTGCTTTGTAAGACAAAATGGCCAAATTTGGAAAGATCTAGGACGTAGAATTGTTGATTTCTTTGACAATAAATATATACAGGTTCCACTGTTTATAAATTAGCTTCAAATGAGAAAGGTCAATGTGTTTTAAAGGGTAGAAACCAGAAAATGCATGTGACTGAGTTGGGAATCAAAACATACAAAACTACACCCTTCATCCAGAGTTTATTTAGCTCACTGACAAGGGAACTCCAATATTTTACAGTTCTCTGTATTCATCAAGGATGTTTTAAATTTGTTTATTTGTTTTGGCCAAGACAAACACCCATGGAGAAATTCAGCAACTAAAAGCTGAAGCCTTTTTTTTTTCCATTTTGAAGGAGAGATTATAATATCTCCTCATATTTTATTTCCTTATTCCTTATTTAACATGTTTTATATACCTCAGGCAATAAAACTACCATTGCTTTGAGAACAGTATTTTGTATTTTAATAAGCTTTCTTTTAACATATTAGTTGGGCAGTGTTAAACTAGACCTCTTATTCCTGGGGGAAGTAGATCAACCATGGTTGCCCAAGAAAAACAGAAAAAAGAATATATAAAACACTTTTTAAAATATAATCTAACAAAGAAAACAAAGAAAAACAATCTCATAGACACAGACAACAGAATTGTGGTTACCAGAGCTGGGGAAGAGGAGGGTGCAGTGGGTCAATGGGTCAAATATATGGTAACAGATAGCATTTCAAAAGGAGCCTGTGGCAAAGTATATTGGTTTCTGCAAATTCTCTACATTTACAAGCCAGAGTAGTATAACAGGACTAAGCACAAGATTCCTGAGATGTCATGTGTCATAATTTAATGTCTCAAGTCTGATAATCTGGAGAAATAAAACCCTTCCATGTGGTGAAGATTACATTGTACAGCGTAAACCTATGGTCCCCACTCTCAGATACCTTGATGATCCTGAAAAGAATGGCATTTCCACATGCAAATTAGCATTCAATGAACCTGAAGATTATTCAAAGAGACGTGTTACTTCATAGAAGACAGTTTAATGATCACTGACTGAATTATTTTTCCTTCTCTCAGAAAGTGCAATATGTAGGGGTCAAGCAAAGGCACATGAAAGAAGATAAATTACCAGTTATTTAAACTAAGTCAAAAACATGATAAGGGAAACTGGGATGGCTCAGCAGGTTGAGTGCTCGATTTGAAGCCCCAGAGCTCGAGGATCGAATCTCAGCCCTGGCCCATGCAGGCCCATATGCTGAGCTGGGGTATGCCCCAGTTCAGTTCTAGCCGGAGCCTATGAGGGAGGCTCCTGGTCCTGTTACTGCCCTGCGTAGCCCCGCGCACACCTGTGGAATGAAACTATATGGAAAATTAATGCTGTCAACTACAGAGACTGCTCTGGGTCCTCCCCCTTCTCTTGTCTCTCTCTGGCTGTCTCTCTCTCTCTCTGTAAAAAACAATAAAAATAAATCTTTTAAAAAAATGATGAAATGAGTATTTATAGACTCTATAGTATCAGAACAACCAAGCAAAGCATAATTACTGACTGTATGGAAATGCAAGAAAATATTCTGCTAAAACAAGTTGTAAGATCAGTGACAGCTCCAAAGGAGGAAGTGGCTAAACTTCATTGAGTTTTGCTGTATTATTATGTGCCAGAATCACCTACTATTGTAGAAAAGCCAACTTCCCTATGACAGAGTAGGTTGTATGCTAAAAGAACTGAGTGTTTAAAGAATATAGAAGGGAGTCTGGGATAGCTCAACAAGTTGATAAGTTGCCTTGCAACCCCAAGGTCCAGGGATCAAATCCCGGTCCTAGCCGTGCAAACTCATATGATAAACTTTGGTGCAACTGGTAACAACCAGGATGACAATGAAGGTTCTTGCCTCCCATGAGGGAGGCCCCCAGTTTGGTTCCAGCTCTGTGTGGCCCCACATCCACCTGTGTGGAATGAAACTATGTCAAAAAACTAATGATGTACAACTATGGAGTCTGCTCTGGGCCCTCCCCACTTCTCTCTATTTCTTTCTGTCTTTCTTTCACCTTCTCTCAAACAATAAAAAAATCAATCTTTAAAAAATAATAATAATAAATAAAGTGTATGAGAAACAAAATTTGACAAAGCCCAGTCTATCTATTTGATCACGAGTGCAGAAGTGATGGATGGCACAATAATGAATGCAAACATAATTGTTGGTGAAAGAAAGAAAGAAGGAAAGAAAGAAAGAGGAAGGAAGAAAGGAAGGAAGGGAGGGAGGGAGGGAGGGAAAGAAGAAGGAAGGAAGGAAGGAAGGAAGGAAGGAAGGAAGGAAGGAAGGAAGGAAGAAAGTCCTGTCTAATCAGCGGAATACATAGAGGGGAACCATCCAAAGGTAAAGATGATTATTCCTCCAACAATCACTCTGAGATTATCAGGCTACACTCTCAGAAGTCTGAATAATGACAGTTCAGGAGGAGAAAAAAGTGGTTGTTGCCTAGAAGGTCCTATGTTACAAACATACAGTGTGTTTCACAAACATTCGTTGATTCCCTCCTGTATGCCTGGTTTTGGACTGAGCAGGCACTAGGGATCTACATGTTCACAACAGATTTCTGGCCCTATTGAACTCGGAGATAAAAGCCAGCTCTCCAATCTTTTAGGGATCAATGCAAAGAGCAGCCCTTTCCTTTCCTGAAAAAATCTTTGTTCTTGCCACTGTCAGAAACATAGTGCTCTCTCACCCAGGCTTTCTCAATGACAGGCATCACTCAAACCTGAAATCTAGATTTTCTTTTCTAGAAATGTATAGTCAGAAAGTGCCAAGCAATGGTCCTACACAAAATAGGTTTTCAGCGTGTGCCTTTTAATCAATTGGCTTTCCAATTGAGCTCACTAATTTATTTCTGACACTATAGTACAGTTCTTCAGACTTTGGTTCTTTGAGAAATATCTGTTGCTTTGTGTTTTCTTAGCCCTCTAATACAGAGAGACATATTGAGAGGTTGGAAGATATCAAACGGGAAGGGAATGATAAGGTTTCAGGATATTTGTAAACTCATTGTTGGGCTGTAAAACTGCTTTACAAACAGTGGATTACATTTGGTATTGTATGCACTAGAACTGCCTTACCATTATGTGTTACTGCAGGTCAAGTGCAAGAATTAGAGAGGCTCTTGAATGGGTCTTTGTTATTCTTTAAGCCATGTTGGAAGTATCACATATACCGCTGCTAGAATAATTTCCTTCTCAAATTCCACTTTCATTCACAACCTTCTTGAAAACACATAATGGATACATGATGCATATTAAATTAAACTTCAAAATCTCAACCAAACATATTATAGCCAGCACTAATTGGCCCCCTTCTGCTTTGCCAATTCCATCCCACATGCTGGACTCCTGAGTTTTGCTCAAGAGAGAGGCTGACCATATCCTAGATCGAAAGAGTCAGCTCTGCCTCTTGACCTGTGTGTTGTCTTGCGTGCGTTCCAGCTGTTCTCCTAAGGGCCAATCTTTACTCCTTTAGCACCTGGCTTAAGACTAACTTCTTTCAAGAGACACCCAATGTTTCTCTCAAAATGCCCCTGATTTTCTGTTCTACTTAAGTAATGTGTATGCACACACACAGAGACACACATATACACACAGTAAACATAAACATATAAATAAATATATAAGGCTGTGTGTGTGTGTGTTTGTGTGTATCCTTATATCCTTATTATCTTACTCTCCCAACCTACCTTATAATGTCTAAAGAGCAAGAGCTCTAACATACATTGTCCCCTAACATACCAAGTCCCCTACCCTCCACCATGGCACCAAGCACTGAGTGGTATTCAAATCACAGCCTGACAGACCAACCAACAGGATAGCCACACTGCATTGTTTCGCCCTTCCCACTTCTCCTTGGTATATATTCTGTGTGTTTCTTGAGGTTTTATCTATTTAATGTCTTGTACTATCTCAAGATCCTAACAGATTGCTGAAAATGAGACATAGATATGAAATCATCATAATAGGGGCACTTCTGCATTTGCTGCAGGATTTTTTATTTAAGCAATTTTTTTTCAGCTGGTATGTGCTGTTTTGTCTCATCATCCATCATGTTTGATAGTAAGCCATTGCCTCTGCCTTTTACTCATTTACACAAGAGCCCAGTAAGATATTCTCAACCTGATAAAGATATTCAGGGTCTCAAAATAAATAGGTTCCATCAATATTGGTGATTGTGGACTAATTCAGATGTGTTTTCCTGCAAACTACCATGGGCTTTATTTGAATCTCATGTTAGATTACTCATGCTAGTGTTGATCCACAGCAGAGATGGGGGCTGGCTTTTCAAAATATCTTTGAGCTATTACCTATAAATGTTTGAAAGAATTCACAAATGCAGATACCTTGTTATGCATGCTGCTTCCCGAAACTGCCTCTGAGACACCAGATGGCACAGGGAGAGCTGTACCAGTGACAGATGATAAAGCATATCAAGCTACATAAATTAACCTCATCATGGCCATAGTATCTGGTGCCACAGGGAAGAGCAGGAGGACCGAGGAGTGACTGTACTCTGCTACCCACAGGGATAAATTTACAATCCATCTGGGGTCTCTCACACAAGGATGTAGGAACCCCAGATGGCCTGCAAATTTTGAACATTTGTGTATACAGGGGTTGTTTAATCTTTCTGGAAATTAGCTGACACTTTGGTCAGGAAGGATGCTTTAGCCAGCACCAAAGCCATGTTTCATTCTGCTGGGCAACCTCTGAATATCATTAGAGGAAATACTCCCAGGCATACTGGGCCAGTGCACCAGGACGGCTTCCAGGCCGAAAGAGTGAGAGAGGGGTCTGCTGCCTGGACGTGCTTCAACCCCGAGCTAATGGGGCCATGCTGTTCGCGATGTTACTGAGTTTCATAGACATCAGGGAACATCCTAGGGAACAGAAAAACTGCCCACTACTGAATTACTGAGTATGAAAGCATTCAAAATCAACCATAGAAAGTACAGAAATAATCACCAAACGATCATTATTTCTCAAACATGTAAACTGGGACTTAGCACTATACAGGCAGCACTGCTTCTAGGAGGTAAACTGGTTTTTGCTGCGTAGTTCTAGAGAGAAGCAATGGTTACAAAATCATGCTGGCAGTGGAAGTATAGAACAGTTCTTAAAAATGGACTAGCCTGACAGGCAGAAAGGAAAGGTAGACAAATTAAGAAAGAGTGGCAGGTAAAATGTTCATAACAGTCAGTGCAGAGATAGGCTGGAAGGAGCTGGGAGCACATTGCATTGAATGGGCAATGTCCAGATCGCTCGCACCTGGAAGAAGGTCTCTCAAAGAAAAGCATAATTTAGACCCTGGCAGCCTGGCATGAGGAAAGCTGACATCAGTTTTTAGGTACTAAGACCCAGGATATTCTCTGGAACCAACGAGAGCTAGACCAAGTAGACTGCATTATCAGAGCAAGAAGAGTGATAAGGAAACTGGGATTACATCAAACCACTGAATCCAGAAGAAATGAGGGAACCTGAGAGCACAGCTCAGTGATCCAGGAACATAGTAGGACTATAGCCTGGGACTGAGGCAGGAGCTGAGTAGCCAGAGGCCAGGACTACTGAGGAAATTGTTCCTTCAGACCAGAGTTGTTCCTTCAGACCCAACTTGGAAACTTGGGCCAGGGTTGAGCCTACAAGTCATCTTTTCTGAAAAGCCTCCTTCACCACCAGCATTTGCCTCAATGTCCCTTCTCCCTCCACTGAAATTGAGTCTTACCCTTATCCTGCCATTGCTCACTCTGTCTTCTCCAGCAACTGTGCCTCCTTGAAGGAAGGAGCCAGTGTTTTAATTCTAAGTGTCTGGCATACATTATAAACTTAAGAAATAAATTGTTGGCTCAAACGTTGGCTCAAGAGTTGATGCAAATCACCCAAACTAGGATCAGACAAGCAGGGGCCACATGTGAGTTGGGAGCACCGTGGGGAGCCATCTTCTCAGGCCGGGCTCAGTACTCTACAGCCACGTTTAAGCCACTGCCTGGTTTGTAAATAAGTTTCACAGACCAGCAGCCACACTCACTTGTTCACCTGTTTTGAGGAACTGCCACAGAATTCAGTGGATGGGGCAGAGACCACATGGTCCATAAAGCCTGAGATACTACATGGCCCTCAAAAGAAAATGTTTGCTACTATATAATACATAACTAATATAATGTTGCATGTCAAGTATACCTCAATTAAAAATGTTTTTAAGTTAAAATAAAAATCATTGAAAGAGAAAGAGAGAGAGAGAAGAGAGGGAGAGAAGGAGGGAGGAAAGAAGAGAGGGAGGGAGGAAAGAAGAGAGGGAGGGAGGGAAGGAGGGAAGGAAGGGAGGAAGAAAGGGGGAAGGGAGGGAGGGAGGGATGGAGGGAGGGAGGGAAGGAGGAAGGAAAGAAGGAAGGAAGGAAGGAAGGAAGGAAGGAAGGAAGGAAGAAAATTTTTGCTGACTTCTGACCTCTAGAACTTGTGGAAATACCATGTCTTAGACCCACCCCTGAGATTCTGATGGAAGAGTGAGGTGTAGACCTGAGTGTGAATATGTGTGTGTGTGTGTTTTAGGTGAATGTATTTTTTAATACACACACACACACACACACACACACAAATCTGTTGTACAGAATTCACAGAAGAGAAATATCCAATACCAGGCTGAAACTACTTCAAATAAAAGTCAGAGTTTTAAATAAAATACAGTGGTACCTCAGTATGCGTTGTTATATGTTCTGGGAGTCATGACAAGTACCAAGTAAATGATGAGTAGCAGACAAAATTTTCTCATAATGAATAATGTAAATAAATTTAATGCATTCCCAAACCAAAAATGACCACAAACCACAGAAGCAAAGATAAGACTACAAGGGGTAGGCGTGGGCACAGAACAAGAGTTACCACTTGACTAACATGCAACCCCTTGTTTCAGTTGGAAGGGGTAACAACTCATGAGGTAATCGATGTGGATGAGTTCTATCTTGTGATGTAAGTATCAAGCAAATGAACAGTACCAGAACAAAATTTTCCTGTCAAAATGGATCAAGTACCAAGTTCAACCAGTGTCAAAGCAGTCGAGTACCAAGGTATAACTGTAGTACCATTCTGAAGCCACTAAAGGGTCCTTCCATGCTTACAAAACGTTCCTAAGGACCTGGCTTTTGTGGGCTGACCTTTCAATAAGAATTATCCTGTGTTAAAATGAAGGTGTTTTACTTCTTAGAGATGTTGTATTATATATGAAATCATATTTTGTGGTAAATATCTTTTCTAAAAAATAAACTTTAGTCACTGCATTAGAGCCTAGTGAGAGCTAAAAATATGAGAAGTGATTATAGAAAGCGGATTCAGAAAGAATCTGAGCACAAGAGGAGGCTGGAGGGCTCCTCAGCCACCGGGAACTGCATGGGGGTCCTAGTGGCACAGGGATGGAGAAAGGGAAAGCAGCGAAAGGAATGAAACTCCCCAACAGCATGGTTGCCCAAAACCATCCTGGGATTTTAAGAAGTTGTTTTGAGGCTATTGTTATTCTAATTCATGGAAAGGTCTCTGTCTCTACCCCCAAGGTATATCCCAAATCTGTCCTCTTCTCTCCTTCTACATTGAGATGCCCCCACGTGCCAACCAACTGGGTTCCTAGTCAACATCATCTTTCTGATGGGTCTGAGGTGTTGTTTTCCCATCACAGACCTTCCAGATGCACTAGCCTCCTACCTCTCTCCCTGCTTCTGTTTTGTCTACCTTCAATCTACTGCCCACACTGCAGCCAGGGTGGTTTTTCTAAACATAATTCACATCTGTTACTCTTCTGCTTAAAACTTCCCCTTGACTTCCCAGTAGGCTTAGAATAAAATCCAAACTCTGCATTCTAGCTTGATGAGGTTGGGTACTGCCCAAGGTCACATAGCTAATTTGAGAGGGAGCCCTACTTAGATACTAAACATACTTTCTGTTCTGGGACCAAAAGACTTTGCTCAGCTTGCTAGGAATTGACTTCAGCCTGGCACCTGCACCCGTATCACTTTCTCTCCTCTCCATGCTTGTCCCTGACCCAACTGGCTCCTGCCCCAGGTCCTCTCCAATCTGCTCTTGCAACTAGAATAAAACAGGTCATTCCCAGCCATGGTGTCAGAGATGAAAAGCAAGTAGATGAAATTGGACTCATAAAAAAAACTAAGGGGAAGCCGGGATGGCTCAGTGGGTTAAGCGCTCACTTTGCAGCGCCAGGGACCAAGGATTGAATCCCGGCCCCGGCCCGTGCGGACCCATATGAACTGGGGGAACTCCCCAGTTCAGTTTTCTCTCTGTCTCTGTATCTCTCTCTCTCTCTCTCTCTTTCTCTCTCTCTCGCTCTCTCTCTGTCAAAAACAATAAAAAAAAAACAACACTAAATCTCTCTTCATGATAGTTAGAGCAAAAGCCAATAGTGAAGGGTACAGAGCTCCCAAATGGAGAGTAATATAGTCATGGTTGAAAGGTGAAAGATAGATCTTGGTGTGTATATACAGCCATAATTTTCTTTTTATCTACATACATATGTCTATTTAACAGCGAGTCTTTACTATCTACCCATGTCCATTAGACGATCATGATTTAGGTCATATAACCATGCAAGTCTGGCCACATTAAATCAGAGGCTGTTCCAAAGCTTGACATGAGAGAGGCCAGTGGTCTATCTCATGGCCCAGAACAAGCACTCTACCCTGCGGGAGAGGAGGACACTGAACAAACTTTCCCAATAAGATCTTTTCTTTGGAAGTTAGAAAAAAGGCAAATAGAGACATTAATGTGAAAGAGAAAGACAAGAGTGAAAGACTCTTAAAGAGGAGGTATGCATGTGCCGTGGGAGAGTGAGAACAGAAGGCAAGGAAAGCTATCAGGCACAAGAACAACAGACTCTCAGAGCTGCTTAGGGATTCTGAACAATGTTCCAGTTTTCCAGGAGTTCTGTTTGTTACAAGGCTTTGCACACTTCCTTACTTCCTGTACAATGCACGGACATTGCCTGGAGGTTATATGATGATGTTTCTGTTTCCTGAAAAATTTCAACTGAGAGGAAATTTCCCAGCTTCCCCTCACTCATTTCTTAGACATTGCACATGAATTCCCTGCAGAAAATCTAACTTGTTTCACAGGTACCCCTTATTCCTATTTCCTTAATGAGAAAAATGGGTCAGAAAATAATTATGTAAATTTTCAAGCATAAGTAAATTGTAAACAAACCAAAACATCCATGTCCACCTCAGTTATATTTTGCAATGTCTCTGATGTTTGCCAAAATATTTTCATCTATTTTAAGTCAATCAATCCTGTGTAGATTCAAATCACAAAAATGAAATGGGGTAGATTAAGACTTCCAATTTAAAGTCGGTTTCTAGGTTACTTACTTTTATACTTTTATGTACCACCTTCTACGGAGCAAGGTGGATTATCCCCTGTCTTAGCCTGCTTGGGCTGCAATAACAAAATAATCACAGACTGAGTTGCTTAAAGACCAGAAACATATTTTCTTAGTTCCAGAGACTGGAAGTGCAAGATCAAGGTGGCGAGCAGGGTTAGTGCCCAGTGAGAGCTCTCCCTCTGAGCTCCAGATGGTCACCTTCTTGCTGTGTGCCCTCAAGACCTCTTCTCTGTCCATGTGTGGAAACAGAGAGCAAGCTCTGTGGTGTCACTTCTCCTAAGGACACTTAGATCTCTAAACTTACGGTAAATATTTCCTTAGAGGCCTCATCTCCAAGTACAGCCGCACTGAGCCTTAGAGCTTTAACACATGAGTTTGGAAGGAACACACACACACACAGTCCATTATACCCACTTTGAAAAAGGAGGCACAAGACCTTTTTCTAAGATACTTTATATCAAATACCTTTTGTGAAAACAACAGCAATAAATAAAAGGACAGGTTATTGGAGGAATTTTTCAGTGAATGTTCCATTATTAGAATTTCAAAAGATAAGCAATTTATATAAAGCGGAGTTCCACTGCTCTCAAAATAGATTTGCACTCTGAGATTGCCTTAGCATGGATACAGTGAATATTCTGCTCCTCGGCGGTAAACGTGGACGGGTTTGATGGCTGTAAGAATGAGAGTCATAGGTTTTGCTTTCCTCAGACTTTGCCCGAGAGCTCTAGGCCTGCTGCCTTCACTCAGCTGGACATTGTGTTTAATGCCAAGATTATGTCAAGGGTTTTTATGTAAATTCTGGAATTTTCATCATAGATTTTATGTGCTAAGCCTCCCTTTTGCTGTTGCCTATAGTTCTATATCTTCACGCTTACAGAAAAAAATCTTGGATACTTATTTTTACAAATAGAGAAAGGAAAGAAATGCTTTTCATTTCTTTTTGAATAGGATAGGCTCATCTCATTCATTTTCAAGTGTTTTGTTCCTTCCCAGTTTGGATAAGGCTCCTTTATCTCTTATTTCCTTGGTGTTTGCCATTCTTTTTTCAATTTCAAAATATAGGCAAACAAGAACCACAGGGAATTTAGGTATTTTATGATATAAAATTGTAACTTAAGTAACCTCCAACTCTCTCACAGGAGACAACTAGCAATAACCATTATTTGAGTCCCCAGTAAAAATAACCTTAGCCTGTCTCTTGAACACAGGCCTTTCCTGTCTACCTGTGCCTATACGATTTTCTGGCAAATGAACAGATACCATATATCAAACGTGACCTTCACCATTTATGTTTTTCCTCACTTTGTCTCCTATTCTGATTTCTAAGTTGATCTGCCCAAACTTTACCTCTTTCATAAAATTGCAGGATCTCAACAGCACCTCTTACTTGCTATTTATCAGAAATGTATATAACATTCCGGAGGATACTGCCGTACTCTGAGATTATGAGAAATCCACCAGTCAGGTTCCTAGGACAGTCTCAATAAAGAACAGCAGCTCTTTATGGTTTCAAAGGACTTTTGTGTTCATCGACGTGTAATTCTCGTGACAGTCTGGTAAGATAGTGATCATTACCCCCATTATACCTACCAGGAAAGCAAGGAACAGACCTGGGCCAATTGATTTTTCTCAAGTCTCCCCAGATATTAAGAGGCAAAGTTGAAGCGATGGCACGTTTTCTTTGCCACAGCCAGGGCTCTTCTCATCACATTCGAGCTATTACTACTAAAAATTCCAAAGCAAATAAAAACCACCAATGTTTTAGAAAATGGTAATATAATTTTTGGGGAGCATGCCAAGACAAATAGCAAGCATTTCTTTCCCTGCCATTCACTTTTAAGGGAGAGTATCACACTATGCCCCTTCCTCTAGTCAGGCCTTTTTGCTTACAAGTTTTGGAGATAACCTCAAGCTACCTCCAGCCCAGCAGCAGCAGTATATTTTCAGGATCTTCACACATAGATGCTGCTGACCTTCAGTTCTCAGAAGGAACAAGAGCGGGAGTGCGTTTCTATGGCTCGCAGTACAGTAACCACAGGAACCCAGGAAGCTTCACTCCAGGCCAGCCCTGCCTTCCCCATGGTACAGCTGTTCTCTTTCCTTTGCTAACTCATAAATGTGGCTCCCTTAGAACTTGGCTGTACACGTACCGATAATAGACTGCATAATGGCCCAACGCCATGCCCACATCCTCATCCCAGGAATCCATGAACGTTACTTTCTATGGCCAAAGAGCCTCTGCAGATGTGATTAGGTCAAGAATCGTGAAAAGGGGAATTTATCCGGGATTAGCCAGGTGGGTGGAATATCATCCTAGGGATCTTTCCAAGAGGAAGGCAGGAGATCAAAGAGACAGAAAGTGGCCTGACAATGGAAGCAGAGAGAGATTTGAAGATATTACAGTGCTGACTTCAAAGATGGAGAAAGGCAATAAACAAAGGAGTATTGAATATCGAAGCTCTGGAAACTGGGAAAGGCAAGAAAATGTCCGGTATCCAGGGGGAGCACATTTTGGTGAACACCTTGCCCCAGTTAAATTCATTTTGAACTTCTGACCTCCAAACTGTGTGAGAATAGATTTATGTTGTTTTTGTTTGCTTGTTTGTTTTAATGTTTTTGTTGGGATTTTTTTGTTTGTTTTTTTATTTTATTTTATTTTTATTGGTTTTGACAGAGAGAGACAGGGAGAGAGAGATAGATACAGAGACAGAGAGAGAACTGAACTGGGGGAACTCCCCAGTTCAGCATATGGTTCCACAAGGACCCGGGGCCTGGATTCAATCCTCAGTCCCCGGCGCTGCAAAGTGAGCGCTTAACCCACTGAGCTATCCCGGCTTCCCCAAATTTATGTTGTTTTAAGCTACTAAGTTTGTTGTCATTTGTAATAGCAACAATAGGAAACTAACACAGTCAGCATAATTTCACCAGCCTATCTCTACACAAGACAATTTAGCCTCAGCTCCCGTTGCTAAAGAACTCCTGGCCGGTGTATTCTTTGGCTTAAATGCACAAGAAAATTTCTTAGTTAGTTTAGTTTTTTGTACACAGGCATATACTAGGTAACACCAGAGGTGGCTGGCCGAGCTAAGAGTTGTCTGGGCTTGAGTGGAATAAACATGCATTAACTGTGGCCCAGAGGATGAGGCCATATAACAGAAAACATGGCTGCTCTACTCTGAGGAGTGTGCATGGCCACATAGAAGGGGCTGAGGCAAGGCACAGCATTTCCAGTGTAACTCAAAACTCTTGTTTAAAAAAGTAATTTTTGTCTCCAACGTATAAGTGTCTCACTGATTAACTTTCATTTCATTTTAAAAGAACAACGTCTGTTGAGATAAGGTCCCAAGAAGAGACAGGTTCTAAAGTTCTTGGTTGGTGTGCGATCAGTCGACAAACCCTTCACCTTGGACAATCTGAAAGCCAAGAGTTCTCCTGAGCCCACATATCCAGAATAAGCTTCCAGGTCACAGTTGTAGTTGTGAGGCCACGTCTGTTCTGAGAGCAGGCTGGAGGTTTCAGCGCACAAATGGTTGGCTATTTCTCAAGTGAATGTGCAATAGAAGCCCCTCTTCCAGCATGAATGCTCCGGTAGAACAGGGAACTACAGAGGCCACTAAGACTAACCCCTGCAGGGGAGCTCAACAACCTACTGGCGCAGTGATCACTTCTCAAGGGAGAGAGCAGATTTATTTCAAGAGTAGGTCATTACTGCTTTTATTTTTATTTATCACAATATTTAAAGCAAAAGAACAGTGCTGTGATGAACATGCGGGTACAAACATCTTTAAAGATCAAGGTTTTCAAGTTTTTTGGGTAGATGCCCAGTAGAGGGATGGCTGGGTCATATGGTAATTCCATTCGTAATTTTTTGAGGAATCTCCATACAGCCTTCCATAGTGGCTGTACCAGTTTACA
>PVKE010033656.1:0-17814 GCA_004027555.1 Craseonycteris thonglongyai
GTTCACATGGTCTTAGCTGAAAGAGATGAAGGGGAAGATGGGAGAGCTACGATGGGTGGTGAGAAAATAAAGAAAGTTGGAGATGAGAGGGCTTGAAAAGATGCAAGGGCAGGTGTGGTGGGGACAACCCAATGAGAGAAGGGTGAGAGGCTGTGTTTGGAATCTGGGTCTTGGTGTCTTGACATTTCATACTTGGTGATGAGGCTGAATTGCAGTCCTGGCTAGGGATGGTCGAGGAGAGGAAAGATCAAGGTTATCTGAGATGAGATTGTCAAGGAACTGTGGGAATAACGGTTGGATGAGTCATGCACACAAACAGTGAGGTCACCCAGGCTGATCGTGGGACTTGATAGGGATTCTGTGAGCCAAGGAGTGAAGTCATCATTGGAGATGAGGAAATGACCAGATCAGTTGGTGACTAAGAGGAGGACAGGAAACAAACAAGATTTTCTCCAGTATAACAGAGGAATCATGGTCTGAAAGCAACATGAAGGAATTAAAAAAAAATTGCCAAATTCACTTCCTGATCCTGATAGCATCTGGTTTCAAAGCTCATATTCTGAAAACTGTTCTGTACTGTTCACTGAATCTGAAGCTGAACTGACAGGTACCAGTGGGCCAGGAGATGGTACCAATACTTTAGAAAAAAAAAAGCTATAGGAAGTATTTTATTCTTCTCTCAGCTTTATTCAATCAGATATTTACTCATTATTACATTTTCTAAATCAGTGAGTTGGTATTTTAGGAATGAATCTTAGGTACAAAAAAATGATAGAAATAAAGTGACATGCACCACAAATCTCCTTTAATCAATCAAGCTGGTCAGATAAACCTATGGTTCAAATTTAGACTGCAGTATACACTGAAAATGTGAAAATAGCAGATGCCAGGATAGCTCACAGGTTTGAACTCTTGCCTTGCAATTGTGAGCTCTGGGGTTTGATTCCCATCCCCGACCTGTGCAAAACCCCATGTGCTGAACTGCGGTGCAACTAGTGACTGCTGAGATGGCTCAGTGGCAAAGGTTCTGGCCTACCATGAGGGAGGCCCCGGGTTTGATTCCTGCCTAGCACGACCCCACAACCACCTGTGTGGGATGAAAGCATGTCACAATTAGTGATGTGCAACTGTGGAGACCACTCTGAGTGTGTTTGCGCACACTTGCACACACACATACACACACCTCTCAAAACAATAAAATAAATCTTTTTAAAAAATGTGAAAATATTCCAGTCGACATTTGGTCCCAGTTGCTGGCCTTTTGGTCTGATCTGAGGCCAATTTTGAAGAAGAAATACCCCAGGCACATGCATGATGCTCTACTATCTGTAACACATACTTGGCATCTGAACTTGCCTGTTATGCTTCAAGTTTTCAGACCAGAGAAATATAAATAGCTGTGAATCACAAAGCTAGAAAATTTCATCAAAACAAAAACAAAACCCGAGTCCATAACTCAGTTACTCAGAATTGGTTTTTTTTTAACTGAGAAACCAAAGCAAAAAACAAACACTCAGGTAAAAAGTAGGTTTGATATTGTGTAAATTTACAGTAGAAATTTGCCTCTCTGATGAGTTGTATAGGGAAATATGGGTCAAAAAATGGAATCCAGAAAGCAAATAGTTGGTCACTCGGAGCCCACAGGGATGCTCAAAATTCCTTTGTGCCATAGCGGTGACCTACTGGAAGTTTCATTCTGTTTCGTGGTGTGACTTACAGTGAGGAAGGTAGTACAGCTGTAAACCAGCTGTATTTCATTTATGCTTGGAAACAAGAACCTTTTGTCTGTTCCAACTGTTCTTGGCCCCCTCCCTCAATTTCACTGGCTTGGTTGTTAGTGGAAAAGTAGCTGTTGAAATACAGGTTCACTGAACCTTGATAAGCCTTTCGCTCACCAGGATTTCTGGGGACCTTCAGGTATTGAATTTAAGACAGGGGGTCTTGTTCGTGATATATGGCAAGGTAGAGAAGAAGTCATTCAGTGTATTTCCCACGTTTTCATCTGTGACTTCATTCACAGAAATGCTTTGACTGGTGAGCAACATGAAGTGGTCTTCTCAACTGAGAACGTTAAAGAATGCAGCGCCACCTAGTGGAGCCAATTTCTTCGCATGAGTTCCACCCCACACACTAATTTTTTTTTAATTTTATTTTTTAAAGAACCAAGATTAACAAATACACTAGTGTATGTACTTATTAAATGTGGGTAGCCATAAAATGGAAAGGTGTAAATAAGCCTTTCAAAAATGTTAATTTATTACACAGTCTTTTAATGTTGAAAATAATGACTGAACCACAGCATCTTATAGAGCTATGGGAATTAGTATGCAGAGACTAAAGTTGTGGTTCTTTTTTGAGTGAAGGGAGAGAGGCTGAAACTGGGATGCGGCACATGGAAAGGCTTCTGGAAGCGTTTGGCAAGTTCTGTTTATTTTTTAACTGGGAACTCATTTACCTAAACATTGATTTTTATGGTGTTTTCTGTATCTGTGTTTAATTAGAGGTCAAAAAACATGGAAACTTTTGACCAACTCCATACACCACTTCCTAAAGTGATAGCCCTTTTCAGAAGAGCCTAAAAAAACGCTGAGGCATGCACAGTTTTGACACTTTATTTCATCTTGCTTTCAAAATAAGGCTGAGGAACTAATGAACGCGTGTGTGGGCAGTCTGGGAGACGTCCCTCAAACTTAAGATGTTTACCTCAATGGACAGGTTGTGCTTTTTAAGAAACTATACGTTTGTCCTGTTGTATATTTCAATAGGAGCTTTTATGTTCTCTGTGGCTCAAACTTCCCCTACCCAGCTCTGAAGGAGTCCAAAGTTAATAATGCATTTGGAATATCCAGTTGCCATGGAAATGATCCTTGAGGTAATAAGTTCATTTTTGTGGCCAGTCAAGGAGAGAGTCGAACGAAGAATCACATGGGGGGAGAATCTATCCATTAGACAAAATCCTTTGCAGAGCCCCACATGCGGAAAAAAATGATGTTTTGTTGTGGAAGTGAGTGGTAAACAGCTGCATTAATAATGCTGAACCATTTGACTGCTTCCTACAGTGGTGAAAACTCCAGCAGAGCGTTTCACAGGAGAAATTATTTGAGTGACATAAGTAAATGATACATAGCATTGGATTGTGATAGTCAACCCAACATCATTTAATTCTAAGTTATTCAGTTGTAATTCCATTTTTTTCAGGACATAATGCACTTCAAAATTTTACCTTCAAGGAAATCTCCCAGAGGCTTTCACATTTGTATAATCCAGATGAGAAATGAGAAAAAAAAGCCATAAAGTTGAAAGACTCGAATGGATTCCAGAAGCACTTGCCAAGTTTCCATAATGCCTCATTAAGCTGTGTATGGGGGAGGGAGGCTTGGAAAGAGGGAGGACTCTTTTCGAGATTCTCAGGTTAGGAAATGAGATTCTGATTTGGTCCACCTGATCTTGGGTCTCCACTCATGTCTTCTACCGTATCATGGACAGATCTGGCCCCCTCCGATGAGCAGGATGCAGTGATAACACACGTTCCAGGGGGCAGCTCCTTCTATGCCCGTCATGGAACTCTGCCAATCTCCCGGTGGTTTGGACACACTCACACTCACAAAGACTGATTAGATGTGTGTGTGTGTAATGTATATGAGGGCTGTCCAGAAAGAAATCCAGCCATAAATGCCTCTATTTTTCACTTTCCAGACAACCCTCTCCTGTTAAGCTGGGGTGGGGGGAGGTGTGTCTTTTGCTTTTTCCATAGCACTGCATGTGAGGTCAACCACTGTGAGTTAGAATAAACTGTCCTTATTTGTTTGGCATTGTGAGGCCACCGATTACCAAAAATAAACTTTTAAAAAACCTGAATTGAAGTGGGAGCATCTCCTGAAAGGAAACATGGATTAGAAATGTTATGTAAATACATAAAGAAGGGGCTAGGGGTTTTAGAGAGGGTGCAGACAAGGAACGTTGGTCTTTCCTGTATAATTTGAATTTTTTAATATCAAAATTGTGTTCATATATTACGTGTGTAATTAAAACAGTTAAGTTAGTCAAATTTCATCCTCTTTGGAATCTACTTTTTAAAAGTTATTTTACACCCCCTGGGGGTGAACATACTGATAGGGTTGAAGTTTCCACGGCCAACTGGAATGATCAGGCTCGTTGAACCCTTTAATCTAAAGACTTTTTCAAAGGAGGACAGAGGGGTGAGAATCTCGTGTGTGTCTCTCTGGGATATGCTAGAGGTGAGGTCCTGTTGCTTCAGCCCAATGTGTAGGTTGACTGTGATGGTTGAGGGCTTAGTCTCAACCCCTCTCCTGCCCACTGTTAGCTCAAGAACCCTGGGCAAGGGAGGTGAAATTATTAAGGGTTGACTGATCTCAGAGTTTGCTGGGACCGTAAACAAATCTTACTCTGATATTTCTTATTCAAGCTACCACCAGCCTCACACAATCAATGGAAGGGGCTCACCGAAATGGGGGCCATCCTAGCTGCTTCTGGCTTTTGAAGTGGATCTTATGCTCAAGACATGGGACACCTCATGTCTCTCAATTGCTGTCTTGGGGGGAATTCATGGAGTGACGAGACCGTGGCTCTGGCCTCTTCCCCTGGACAGCAGTTTGCACAACATAGATTGGTGGCTGTGTAGCCTTGGTTTTCATGAATGAACTATTCTATCTCGGGGCAGCCAGGTCAATTAGTGCACCACGCTGGAGCTCATTTACTTGTTTGCTGCCTGAAGCTTGTCCCAGCTGAGCTCCCAGCTGCCTCAGGAACTCTTAGGCACAACACAGCATCCTGAAGCCCGTCTAAGCTGATCTCTTTCACGCTTCTCAACTTCGCGTTATTTTTAAGGTGCTGTCATTGCACTAGGTGATAGCACTTCTAATTGGATGCCATCAGGTGACAGCACTTTCGATTCCTGTCACTCACTGCCAGTGGAGATAGCCGTCTGGTGAGCTGTTAGGCGGGACCAAGCACAACCCAGCGCAGGGGCCACTGGACGTCTCGGTCTATAGAGTAGGGTGCTGAATAATATTCCTTGAATGGCTAAGTGAATGACCATTCATATAATCTGGGAAAGTAGGTGGGCCCCTCCTTGACCACAGTACCTTTGGAACTGAGCTTCTGGACTCCATGCACCTCCTTTAAGAATCTCTCAGATGTCCCTGTATATCCATCCATTCGTGCAGTCATTCAACAAATTGGAAGTACCCACTCCATGCCAGATACTGTGCTAGGTGGTGGGGATATGGTGGTGAAAATGGCCTGCCACTGAGGGCTTCACTATCTAACAGAAAAGATATTCTGGGATCGCTGCAGGTTGTTGTGTGACCCCAGTGAGTTGTCACGATGCTTCCCCTGCGCTCACTGATTAGGACAGAACAGTTGGCATCTGCCTAAGACCTCCAGTCCTGCTTTATCTTCATCTGCTCCCTGGACATTCCCTATAGGGGAGCTCATTCTCATAGGTACCTTTGTAAACTGATCTTCCTGTGTCAAAAAAGAAAATGCTTTGAATTCCACCACATATCATAGGCAGTTTGGGACCAAAGGCAATTTATTTTTTTTAATGAAAAAAACAAACAAACAAAAAACCCACAATTTTTCGTAAGTGAATGTTTTTCCTTCTAGACCTGGGTACCCGTCTCTTACGTATCCTCTCCCCATGTAGCTAATCAGATTTGAAGGATGAAATAATACCAGACTCACCATTGCATGTTACTTGAGAAATGCATTAATTAGAAGCCTAGGGTTCTAAGAAATAGAGACCAGATTGAGCCAGGTTGAGGAAGAAGGGTTGGGTTGTTATAAGGGTGTAGGGGTGTCTCAGAGAGTCAGAAGCAGAAATGTCACTGGCCTAAGGAGAGCATCAGAGCTGGGAAGCAGGGCTGCTGGGATAGCTCAACAAGTTGAGTACTTGCCTTGCAACTTCGAGGTGTGGGATCAAACCCCGGCCCCGGCCCCCGCCCGTGCAAACCCATATGCTGAACTGTGGAGTAACTGGTAACCACTGGGATGGTGGTTCTGTTCCTGCCCTGTGTGGCCCCACATCCACCTGTGTGGAATAAAGCCATGTCGCAACTATGGAAACAGTTCTGCCCCCCTCCCCACCCCACTCTCCTTCTCTCAAACAATAAATAAAAATAAAAATTTTTAAAGGAAAAGAAATCTAAAGGAAGCTCAAAAATGGTCGATGAAATGGAGATCCTAGCCCATTTCCTAAGAAAATTGTGTTTTTGTGTGTGGTGAGAGTATGGGCGTTTGGAGTGCTACATACCAATGACTGATTTTTTGTATTATAGTCTTAACCAAAAGACAGACATGTGTTGCTCCACTCTGTATGTTCTTTCTTTGGAAAGCCTTTGAAGCACTTTTGAGTGCATGTGTCATAAGATTTCTAAGGTTACTAGGTTGAAGGAGGATAAAGTGGGAGTATAAGTGGCATGTGCTTCTCTTAATGAAAACAATGCCAGTTGTTTCGTTGAGCCCCCACTGCTGTAGTTTCTGGAATTTTTTCTCCCCTCCTTCACTGCTCTGTCCTTTCTGCTCCCTGCAGGGCTCTCAGGGACAGGGGGAAGGGGAGGGGAGAGGGAGCAGGTTTTTGAAATCTGCCTTTAACCCCAGGTCCTACTTAATGTCTAGTAATAGGATGTTCCTTCTAGTTCTCCAGAGTGTGTTGCGGATGCTCATCTCTGCCTCTGTCACCATAACCTCTAATGTTGTCACTCTCTTTCCAAAGTCTTGGCTGGAATGTGAAGAGCTGAGACAGTGGGACAGCACTGCTTTGATGGGCATGTTAACCAAATACCCTACGTGAGGCCCTCGTGTCCTTGTCATCTTCGCAGCTCTGATACTCCCTGCACACAGACCCTTTTGTTAAGTTTCCTCAGGTTGCTTTGATACTTTACGTGGTTTTCAGTTTTTACCAACCTCTGGTTGGCTTTCATTGGTACTAAATGGAGGTGTTAAACCATTCAGAATCAGGCAGATGTGCATACAGTAGACTCTCAGTTCATCGGCACTCACGGGCATTGCTGGATGCCAGATAAATACAGTATACTGTATTTAAGCCATAATACGGGTCTAGAAATATTTACATAGCTTTCACTTACAAAGAGATTTAGCAACTATGTCTGCTAGGCAATTACTTAAAATATAAAATGTAAGATTAGATCTCTTGGGCATAATGTTTTATGGGTTTTTTTTCTTATTTATTTATTTTATTTATTTTGCCGCTAATTGTGTCTTTTTGAAGTGAGGAGAGAAGGTTTTGCTGTTACTGTAGGAGTTGCCAACCGACAGAGGGGTTTGTGTTCCAAGATGATATGCGACTTAGTATTTAAATGTAAAAATACCTTCTCACGCCAGTCCACAGTCATCAGTTTAACATAGAATGTAGCCAAATTAGTACACATTAAAAAAAATAAAAAAAAGCTTGCAAACCTGGCAATGAAATAAAACAAAACTCTAAAGTTGAATGTTAAATACAATTGTGCTTTGTTTTCTATCATGAGTGTTGGTGCTTGAGGAAAGCATAGTTTATTCAAGGCACCAAATGGTGGTAGGTGAAGTCTCACAGAGATTCTCAAAGGGATTCTTGGTTCTCTCAGGAGTTTAGAAGGTAATTACCCTGGTACTGTATGATGTATGATTACACTGGGAAAAGCATTTTTGATATGGTTATAGTTACTTGTGTTCACTTTATTGGATAATTTTTGCCTTGCAGAAGGAAGATAGGGCAAGAAATGTCTCTGAAGAATTGGAAGAAAAGGGGGAATGAGGAGAAAGCTAAAGGAGATATAAATAAATATTTGTGAGAAACATTGTCTGAAGGTGTGAACAGGGTGGGGAATGGAGGGGATGTATCTGGTAGGAACTTGCTATTGGGGATGATTGAACTTGAGACCATATCGCTTTTCATATCTTTCATAAATGGGCGTAATTGATTCAACACAACAGGATTGTGTTCTAGGGCAGCGAATTTCAAAATACAGTCTTCTCGAAGTAGGGTCCCTCTGATTATGAAATGAGGTAAAAGTACGAGTTCTTGCTTTGATCAATGGTGAACAATTCCATAAAATACCAGTTTTACATGGAAGGTTGCTACAGTAACCTACTGAGTCACTAAGAGTTTTTCTGAACTCAGATGGGCACGTTACCATAGACTCTAATTAGTCAAAGTACTGTAATTGGTTCTACTAAAAAGTCTAGTTGCTATTCAATAGCAGAGCTCCCACAATGCAGCATGCATAGAAATCATTGGAATTGTTGAAAGAGAAAGTAGTAGGAGGGTCATAGAATGAGCAAGTGGGTAATGATCAAAGAAACTTGAGAGTCATTGGTCTGGAAAAGTTTTTCTCAATCCTGGCTGGGCATCAGAACTGTTTATAGTGCTTTAAGCATGTGAGTTGCTGGACTCCATGATGATCTACTGAATGAGAATCCACCCTCTGTCCAGCAGAAGTTGTCTTCATCTCATTGGCTAGAACTCATCCACATGTCCACCCTGGACAAGTCAGTGGCAGAGGGGACACAAGGTTGTGAAGATTCATCTCCTGAGGCTACAACTTTGCTGATTGAGGGAAATCACCACAATTGTGTTTTCAGCGCTATACAATGTTCTGCAGGGTGTTAAAAAAAAAAAAATCCAATTTAAAAGCAAAAGCAGGAAAAATGAAAAAGTCTCTGCCTTTGAAGATCATTTAGAAAGACCAAACATTGTAACATATCACTAGCTAACCAATTCATACCGGATAAGAGAAGTCGATCCAATCTTTTTTGAGTAGCTACCTACTCATGTACTGAGTACATTTATATTTGTCATCTCCTTAAATCCTCACCTCAAATTTACAAGCTCTGTAGTGTCACTGGCATTTCAGATTAAAAAATCAGATTTTAGGGGATTTGAATTGGGTTACCTATCTAGAATATAGTAGGCCAGAATTTGTGTCCTTCCTCTCAGCGTCTAGGTTGGTTTGTTTCTTGATTCGTTTTGATATGGTAGCCTACCAGGCTGTCTCCTAATTAATGAGATAGGTCATCCTCATTCCAATTTTCCAAATGTGACATGACCAAAATGCTTTCCAGTCCTGTTTGAATCTACATGCGTGTACGGAGTGGCCAGGTGTATCGCTTCTGGATTAACCCATGGATGAAGCTCCTTGAATCAGTGCAATATTGTACAGCTCAGTTGAGTTCTGTCATCAAGTGTCAGTCACAGATTTATTGACAGTCCCTACAAGTGCTTTGTGCATGTGAGTTCATGATGATTTGTAAGTGATAGCACACTTCCCTGCCCAGCTTCTACCTCATTTCAAGCATGCTCTATAATAGAAAAATGATAGAGGTGTGGTAGTTCTATTGGAGTGCAGCTGTACCACTCAGCAGAGATTTTTATTTGACTTTTACCATTATTTCACAGAATGAGAATTCATTTCATAAAGAAGATAAGTTCACAGGAAAATGGCACTTTCGGTTTTTTTAAGAGATGCTGAGTGTTGTGATTTTGAGTTCATGGGTTCATGTTTTCTGATTGTATGGAAAGAATAATACGAGTATGTGAATCTAACCATGGAAGGAGAGTAAAGTGAGTCTTCAGAAAACAGATGTAAAACTATACTCAGTTTATTGTATTAATAATTAGTATATATATCTTAAAAGAGTCTTGCCCATAGGTAATGATGATATGTAGAGGTTTTTCTGGGAATAGACTCTTTTATTTCAAATGATCAGGTGAGGTGGAAGAAATATGAGTCATTTCATAACACTACAGTTATTGATTTCATAGGCGTTTGGTTTCTGCTTTGGCTTTTGTTCACAGCCATTAACCAGCATACAGAGGAAGTAGTGTTTACTTATTTCAAGAAATTTTTATAAGATAGTGAAAATTCTTTGAGCTTATATATCAGCAAGTATGAGGTGGGGTACTGGCAAATCAGCTGAAATCTCTACTGGCCCCTGTTTATGATTTTAGTATTTTAAGATGCAGGTATATATATATATATTTATGCTGTGTGGCCCCTAAGCACAAGCCAGCTTTCTTTATCTGGTGGTCAAAAATAGGAGCCATGACCAGGTTCACAATAGGAGGACGAGGTGACTGCTCTGGACTCCGTGCGAGACATGGCTGTTGGATCCATTATGAACATTTTGAGGCAGCCTCAAAGGTTACTTTGATGACAGGTGATTTTCACCTGTCATGCTCGCTAGAAACTGAGCATGGCTTTCTTGGAGACACAAAATTCTCTGTCACTGTACCAAACTCAGGGCTGGTACTGATGTCTGGGCAGCAAAGACATGTGGGTCTAGGATTCTGATCTTGGCCCAAATGCCAGCATAGGTTAAGTGAGGATTTCATTGAGAAAGAAGATGGAACTGGGAAGAAAAAAAGAAACACCACCACCAGCTAAGCAATGGTTCCCTTCAGTAAGGAGAATAGAGTGTGTTTACTTAATTCTACCTGAAAAGTCCCAGCCAGTAGTTCTAACCCTGGGTTGGAATCACAGACCAACCTTGAGAGGGAGACAGAAGGGGGTGCGTGGTTTTTCGTGTTTTCTGTACACTGTGTGCTGTGTTTAATAATCATGACAACCCCAAGTGGGAGGAACCACTCTCTCCATTTTACCAGCGGTGCACTCAAAGCTAGGAGGTGACTGCAGGCCACACAATCAGCACTGATAATGTCTAGACAAGAGCCCAGGCCTGTTGCCACCCAAAGTCTATGATTTTTCTCATCACAAACTCTTCAAATTGGCAAAGGGTCAAGGCCGAGGGAGACACCTAGGTGCTACCCCAGATTTGGCTGGGACATGAAGTTTGGGGGTGAGTGTCAGTAAAATGAGGAGATTATGAGTCTTTGGTCCCTAGAGCCTTGGTAAGAAAACCTGCTGTTGGAACGAGGTGCTGTTCTGTTGGAGGTGAGGTGCTCAGTAGGGTTCACCAGGCAGGCATTTCTTTCCTGTGGACAACTGTGAACCCCTCCTTTGCCACCCCCAACACATGGGGGGCTCACGCACACACACACATGCGCACACACTCATGCATGTTCTCCCACCTAAGGGCTCCTTCCCCACCCCTTCTCCTGCCCGTAGCCATGAGCATCCCTCTGTGACTGAGCTTTGCCCTCTATGAGGGCACAGACAGGTAAGAGCTCTCTTCCCGGGGCTCAGAGAGCTTGCCTCCTCCACCATCTGTAAGCCCCCCAAGGTTCCTGGCCCAAGGGTGATGACGCTGTCTGATGGTTCTGGGTGATTTATTGACAAGTAACATAGGTGACCATTTGACAGTTCTGACACATCTGTCCCACTGTTTGGATACATACTGAACAAAGCTGGGTAACTTTTAAAAAGCACAATAAAAACGTTCCTAGCGGAGCCAGTTCCCCGAGGGAAGTTGGCTGTTAAGTCTTCTGTGAGTTATTTGCAGACCTTTAGACAATGGGCTTCTCTCTGGACTTTCCTTCAAATTAGTGGCAGATGTCCTTAGAGGAACAGAATAAAGAAGTCTAAACTTACATAGCCCCTCCTAGTGGTATATCACCAATGTGCCCAACGTTTCTTGATAATCATTGGAAACTATTGAGCCTCACAGTGCTTTTCTCTGATGAGCCAACTGTCTGAATCAGAGTAGAGCTCTGGCTTTTTGGTTGCTGAATTAGTCCTTTTTTATTTTTTTGGTCTCGGTAGAGAAAATGATCTAACACATCCTCGTTTGGGGTGACTTGAGCTGTCAGTTAAATTTAGAAAGCCAATTATTTTCAAGCAATAGAGCCTTACACATTTCAAAGTCACAAACTGGAAGCCAACCAACCACGCAGGGTGTAAATAGTTCTTTTTGAGGGGAAATACCGACAGATTCTATCTATCTCACAGTTTTGGTTGCCTAGAAGCTGCTGGAAGTGCTTCAGGCTTGAGGTTCGACAAGTCTCACTGCCTGAGTTCGAATCCCAGCTTAGTCCCTTACTAGTGTGTAAGGTGGCCAAGTTACTTAAGGTTTCTCTGCCTCAGTGTCACTCTCTGTAACATAGGGATGGCAGTCACCGTTCCCACCTCATAAGGATGCTGTATTATGAGCAGTAAGTGAGCCTCCCATGCTGTACTGGGCTCACCTGAACTCATTTACAGGCTCTGTGGAACTCTCTTGCTTCAGGGCTGCCTTAGTCTCTCCTTCCTGCCAAACAACAATCTGAGGCCAATTGCCACTTTCAACAGATAGTTAAGAAAAATGTGCTTAGAAATCTAATTTCTAATTTAATTTCCATGCCTCCGTGGAAAAACCCAGACATCTTAAAGGACTTGCATACAGTACAGATTTCTGATCCAGTAACCTCCTCAGTGGTTGTGACCGAGAGCTCTTGCGAGCCCAAAATGTCCTTTATTCCCAACAAAACCACGCTCCGGTCACAGATCATCTGAGACAGTGTTGCTGTGGTTCTCAAATGGTAGGAGCTTGTTTATAATGCTTATGTCTGAGCTCTGTCCCTGAAGAGGTTGATGGGACCTGAGGACGCCCTGTTTAATGCGGAGGCTACTGGTGGGCACTTCCAGATGTAAATCCCTAAGCCCTTGGGTTCCTGTCATTCATGCACACCTGCCTCCTCGGGGTGGGTGCGCTCTGGCTTCCTGGTGCTAGAGCCTGGTCCATCCCACTGAAGACAAACTGACTCACCATTGGAAATCCAGTTGCTGGCTGTGTCCTGAGCACCTACCTGTGGTGGGCAGCACAGTGGGCCTGGAGTTGACACGGATGGACTCGATGTGGTGTGTGCTGACGTGGAGCTCAGAGTGCAGCTGGGAAGACCCTGAGGAAGGGTTTTTGTATAATGAAGGTGCTCACAAGCTCTGTGAGGGTGGAGCTGGCGCAGACCACACTGACCCCAGGTCCAGCTTCTGGTCTGTGGGCTCACCTAGGTTGCAGACCCCCTCCAAGTATCCAGGCACGTTCCAAGCATGACTCATTGGGGGAGTTCCTGGATCCCAGACCTCACGATGGCAAGGCAAGCGCTCCACTGCGGAGCTATCCTGACACCCCCTGAGCCTCACTTCTGTGCAAACACTTTCTACTTAACTGTAGGGAAGGGAGTCTCTGCTCATTGCTTAGCGTAGTGATGCCATGGTGTCTGTCTGCCTGCATCCGCTGCTTAGACTGGGGCCTCTCGGAAGCTAGCATTTCATCTCAGCAGCTGATAGGTGAGGAGAGGACAGGGGACACATTGGCAGAGGTGGAAGGACAGAAGGAGAGGGTGAAATAAAAAGAGGGATGGGACTGAGGAGACCTGGATTTAAACATCACTTTAAAATGTACCCACCAGATGACATCATACAGGCACAGGTTCTCTGGGCCTCAGTTTCCCTGTCACATGAGGAATGGGATGGCATGAGTCACTTACCAAATAGGGCAGTGTTGTAACAATGCAGAGCAAGGGGACAATGGAGTCAAAAGAGGGGCATATGCCCTCAGAGGGTGTACAGGTCATTTCATGGGAGTATGAGTAGAAAATGTTAGCATTTCTGTTTATTTTATTTTTAAGATTTATTTTATTGTTTGAGAGAAGGGTGTGGGGGGCAGAGCAATCTTTATAGTTGTACATCATTAGATGTAACATGGTTTCATTCCACACAGGTGGATATGGGGCTGCGTGGGGCAGGAACTGAACTGGGAGCCTTCCGCATAGGAGGCAAGAACCTTCGCCACCGTGCCAGCCCAGCGGTTAGCAGTAGCACTGCTGTTCAGCATATGGGGTTTGCACTGGCCGGGGCCAGGTATCGAACCCTAGTCTTCGCGAGCTATCCTCGCTTATTCCATGCACAGAGTGTCATTTTGTGCATATTCTGTAATGCACACATTAGTTCAGTGGTGCGTGCATATTATGTTTATAACAGTATTTGTATGTATAGACACGGTATGTACTAAAAATATTTTACAGATAAAGCTACATGAAAAATAATTGCAGACCACTATGTATAATGTATGTGCAGGGCCTGGCTCCCGGGACACATTCACTAAATGTTGATTTCCATCCTTTTTCCCCACCCCCCGGAATGGAGTCTTCAGGATTAAATGAAACTTGCTAATGAAAGGCAAGTGGTTGGTTCGACTTCTGGAACAAGGTGCATTTAAAGCTAACAGACTGTGCTACCCCAGGCCTGGCCCCCATCCGAGCTGTACACACTGGGCTGCAAACATGTAGGAGCCAGGACAAGGCCAGCTGGGTGCCTGTTAGTGACACTTTTCTGTCACCACTCTACAGTTGTCACAGCCTCGGCATTCACCCACCAGACACAGCCCAAAACAAGCCACAATTCAAATCTGTAGATCCTGACCCCAGCAACCACACCCAGTTCTTTGGTTGTTGGTACACAAAGTTCTGTTTTTCATATTTGGGGTCTAGTCCTCAAACTGGCTGCTGACCATTCATTTATGGGTGAGTCTGAATAAGGGTTACCGTTGCTTCTCTCATTGGTACTTGTGGACTGTAGTAGCTAACATTTACTGCACGCTAATATGCCCAGCCTTGAGCTAAGTACTTTTCCAGTGTTCCTTTATTTTCACAACAATTACATGAAGTAAGTTCTGCTCCTAGTTCCTCTTACATGTTAATTAGCAACCTGCAACTTAGAGCGGTTAAGTGATTTTGCTAAAGGAAAGTCAATTAACGGTGGAAGGGGGAAATCCCAGGGTCTCATTGGTCCGAGAGTCATTTTCTCTATTTCCAAAACCCATTTTGTAAGGAGCTGAGGGGATGCATCATCCTGAATCTTCAAACAGAAATGCCTTAAATGCCCTGTGGTATCCTGGGTTGGGTTCTGGAACAGAAAAAGGACATCAGTGAAAATAAAAAAATGGTGACATCCCAAGTCCACAGTTTAGTTAACGGAACCACATCAATGTGAACGTCTTAGTTTTGACACATGCCCCATGGTTCTGCAAGATTATGGGAAGCTGGGTGGGTAAAGGTGACATGCTGACATTCTGCACTATCTTTCCAACATCTTTATACACCTAAAGTCATTATAAATAAAATGTGTACTTAAAAATGGAAATGCCAGCATCACACGTGTATGTATGTTCATGGACATGTGCCCACACTTGTATGGCCATTACTTTGAAACCCACCCTGCATGTTACTGCATACCCACCACTGTCCCTGCGTGCTGCATGCTTTGAGCCAACAGGCCTCCCAACTCCATCTGCACTTACACCCATGCCAGCAAGAGGAAGCCTCACGCAACTCACAGGTGACATGACTTGGCTCGTCACACCTACTGTCACACACTTTGACAGTAGACACCCTGTATGGCATGGGGTAGTCTTGTCCCCCAGTGACAAATGTCAGGAAGGGGTGTATGTGCTGGTCGGAGGACTTCCTGAAGTCAGTCATGAAGATGGAAGGTAGAGTGCAGGGTGACCAGTTTACACCTTAAGTGCTCTTCTCAGACAGGGCCGTTTCCACCTGCTTCTTTCTGCCAAGTGCATTGGAGGATCCCTCTGCTTTATCCTGTTGCCACCCTCCCCAAAAGGACACAAAGGACCCCCTTGGAGCATTGATCTAAAAGGCAAGTCTAGGAGCTGCTGGCCGCAGACTTTGCTTTGTTCCTGGACATGGGTCAGTGCCAAGGGAATATTCTGTCATTTAGCTAATGGCTGCCTTCTGGGCCGTGGCATAAGGCTGGAGTGAGAATTTGGGAGAGAGCAGTTGCTTTCCCAGATGGCTCTGAGGCGGCCCTAAAAAGTGCTTGACTTGCTAAAAATTGCTCTATTAACTAGATTCGGGGATTTTCAAGGTTTATGGGTTAGACTGTTAATTTCGTCCTGCTTCTCTGTGTAATTGCCAGAGGCCCCCGATGAGCAGAGGAAATGTGTATTCTGTCTTTTTTTGGTGGTGGGGGGTGACTTACTGCACAGTCCCGGGGAGAGGAAGAAAATGCATGCATCTCAATGCTTCCCACGATGATGCAGAATCCTGCATGCTGAGGTCTCAGTGGGCTCAGCGTCATTGCTGGAAACAGCTTCCTGGGTGCGTGTATGTATTCACTCAGTCACTCATTTATTTATTGTCTGCCAGGCACCAGACACTATTCTAGGCCTTCAGGAGGAAGTCAGGACAACCAGGTCTTAGCCTCGGTAAGTTCCAGCCTCAATAGAGGAAGCTGATGTGAACCAGTTAATATTATAAACTAGATCATTTCAGATTCTGATACGCGCTTGGAAAGAAAATACAGGGAATGCATTGTGATGTAGTAGAGACGGTCGCGTGTAGGGACAAGGTGGTGGCATTTGGGTGGATGGGTCAGGGTGATCACCTTGGAGTTGAGAGCTGAAGGATGGGAAGGAAGCAGGAGAAAGAGTGGCAGTGCGGCCGGGACATCAGGCCTGCTTTCTCCCTCTGCTCTCTCTGAGGTCCCGTGTGGAAACTGGCCCTGGTAGCAGAGCTCAGAGGTCTGGAGTGGGAGGGGCATGTGCCCAGGCTCAGAGAGAAGCTTATGGCGCCCAGCGTAGGGCCTCCGCTAATGGGGACCCACGTCGAGAGGAAGGGAAGTACGAGGCAGATTGGTGTCTTGGCTGTCACACAGCATCTAGGTACTACCTAGGGCACCTTCAGTGCTCAGCTTGAAGGCAGGAGTCTCACAGACATCAAATGCAGGGCCCCGGGCTGGATTAGGTCATCACTCTTTAGGGGCAGACATCTCAAAAGGAGCCTAAACACAAGGCCTCCAGCTGGGGATTGGCAGATGGATACCTTCCCCATTAAAAATTACTGTTTGGCATCACTTAATTGAATTTTGTTTGTTTCTTCTGGCATTTTCCTTTTAAGAGTTGGCTGCTCTCGCATGTCAGAAGGGCACTTGAGAAGTAGAAACTTGTAGTACTAGGGGTGTTATTTGCCAAGTTCCTGATTTCCCATATTTTAAAAATATTTTTCATTAACTTAGATCTTTATCACATATCAGCATCGGTGCTTCGGTCTTCACCCTGATCGAGAATGCGCCTGCAATGAATGCTGATAAGATTATGGGGAGTGGCAGAATAAAGGAGAAGTGGAGACCAGGTCCCCTTGCTCATGTGTGTGGCTCACCCCAGGGGGGCGGAGCCACTTCAGAGAGGGACCCATGGGTCTCAGAGGCCCTCCCTAGAATTTATTCCCTCCCTTTGTCTCAGGGTGTCATCAGTCACCAGGGAGACCGGATAGGAAGTCCTATGGGGCTTTGGAGGGACATGCAGCTCTGTGGTCTGCGAGTTAGAGCTGGTTGAGAGCTACTCATGTCCTCTTTTTCCTGTTGCTCAGCTCTCATGGACTGTTGGGAGGCTGCATAGAAGAAACTGTTCCCGGGGATGAGCTTTTTCTTACCTGTTGTCTTACCGAATTTTGAAATTTAGTGTAGGGGATGCCGGGATAGCTCAGTGGTTGAGCACTTGCCTTGCAATTGCAAGGTCTGGGGTTCGATTCCCTGCCCCGGCCTGTGCAAACACATAGGCTGGATTGTGGTGCAACTGGTAACAGCTAGGATGGCTCAGTGGTGAAGGTTTTTGCTTGCCCTGTGTGGCTCCACATCCCACATCCACCTGTGGAATGAAATCGTGTCACAACTAATGATGTACAATGATAAAGACTGTTCTGGGCCCTCCCTCCTTCTCTCTCTCTCTCTCTCTCTCTCTCTCTCTCTCTCTCTCTCTCTCTCTCTACCTTCTCTCAAACAAAATAAAATCGTTACAAAAAAAGAAATTTAGCATAATGTTGTGGTATTTAAACAAAATTTTAAAGCACAAAACTCATTTACCTAAGAACAAAGCCAGATTCAGTTGGACCTGCAGGTGAGG
>PVKE010033657.1:0-17812 GCA_004027555.1 Craseonycteris thonglongyai
CTACCAATTTTATTTTTAAGATCTCATATAAGTTTAAAATTAAATAAGAACAATATTTAACCTATAGTTATAAGATATATGCATATCAGTTAGGATAATGAATACTATAATATTGAACTGATATATCACAAATTATTCCAAAATATCAAAATTTAAATAAAGTGATATACTTTCACCTTAAAAAACAGAATGAGGTGAAAATGAGTGAACAAAAATTTCTTTATTGAAACCTCCCATGTTCATTAAGAATGACCCATCCATGAATGCACGCATACCCACCCTTCATTTTGTGAGACAGAGATGAGAGAGCAGAAGCAGGCCCAGCTACACCACAATTTTTGTAAATGCATTCACGAGAAGCAAGGTTGCGAGATGGAGATTCTACAGTGGAAAACATTGGCAAAGAAGCAGCACAGATTCAATGAAAAAAAAATTTGAGCATAAAACGGAAGCAGAAACAAAGCATTTCAAATGGTATGTGACACTATTAACTGTTATTAAAAAGTTTATGTTCTGCTACAGTTTTCAACAAGTTCATATTTCTCTAAAATTAAAATTGAGAACAACAAATTAATTAATTTAGATTAATAATGGTAGCTCCAAATATGTTAACGTAAAAGTTAAGTAAGGTTCATGGCTCTGATACATCAAATTTGAGCATTTCTTTTTAGACTAATACTTCTTTAAATTGGTTTCTTTAATTTGATCCTCATTTAATAAATTAGAGTATATATGTAAAAAAATTTTTTGGTAAATAGTTGAGAAAGACATGTTACAGTTTAGCTTACTGTCACCTGGTTTTCTGTATGGACACATGACTATTCTCATAATAGATCCGAGTTGACATTGATGATTGACTATTTTTCTGAGTCCATCTTTAGTGAAAGATGTTAGTACTAATCCCAATATTTAGTGTTTGCTTTTATATCCTATTACTGAGTTACCACATTTTGCTTATAAAAGTTTTATAACATAAAGCAAAGAAAACCGACAAATGACAGAAAATGTTAGACATATTCATGATTTACCATGCAGAAAATGAAGTACTTAATGTTACATGATTTATCTTTTTAAAAACAATAATTTTGCCTCTTGGCCTTTTGGCTAAGATCAAATGTAAAGAGAATAGAACCATTAAAATTAAAAGCAGTATGTTAAAAAAAAAAAAAGTCTAAATCTAAAAAGAAAAGAAATCTATTTCATTTAAAAATTTAACTCATGGTAATTAAATGTAATCAATTGAACTGAAATAAATTCAGTAATAAGATAATTTCTTTAACATTATTGAAATAAAAGATTGGATACAACATATACTTTTCTCAAAACAGAAAAGTATAATAATAGTTGACTGACTCACTATTATGGCCAAGATTAGGTGAACTATTCATACCCAAAAAGTTATTCTATGTAAAGTACCGAGTATGTATCACGTGTCAGACAGTTATCTAGGCGTTGAGAACAAAATGAGCAGAAATAAAGTCCATGCTCTTATGGAGTTTATCTTCAGGTGAAAGAAAAAATGAACAAGATAAGTATATACTTAATCAAGTTGTGCTAAACTTGGGAGTCATAAGCATGCAGATGCTGGCTCATATTCCATGCCTAAATAAGATTGCTTCGAGTGAGGACTAGATGAGACCAAAGCCTTGGGATAGTCCTAGAAATACAAAATAGGGAGGATGTAGAAAAGAGAATAGAAATGAACAATAGATGAGGTAAGAAATATCCAGCAGTAAAAGGAAGGTGTTCCAAGGAAGAATGAGAGGTCAGCTCTGTCAAACACTGCTGACAGATCAAGTAAAATGAGATCGATCTTAGAGTTGACAACTGAACTGCGCAAAATAAGCCAAAGGCTGACTACAGCAATTTCTGTGGATACCTTGTAGTGGGTTCAAGAGAGAATGGTAGAAGTGGATGGAGGAATGTGACATTCACACCATCAAATAATTTTCATATAAGTTCAAAAATGTTCAATTTTTAATATTTTTGAGCACACTTCTTTTGGAGGTCTATAAACTCAAAAGGGACTAGTTAACAGCAAAAGAAATACTTATGATATTTAAATCTTATATAGCACACACTCTGCAACTCTCATTGAAAATATCAGTTAGGAAGTGACAGCTTTTGACTGAAACAGTTAATTCAAGGCAAATTCAAAACGCCAATGTAAGGATATAGTCTTGTGGCTTAGTTACTAAACTCTGTAAAGACTGGGATTGGGGTGGGGAAACAGGAGCAGGAAATCAGAATATTATCTTCATTGGAAGCACCCATAAACATAAATGTGAAAAACTATAGGGGTACTTTAAAATAAGATGTTAGAGCATCAGTTCCCAAGCAATGGTACATGAATCCTGTGGGTACATGCAAGGCCGGCTGGCTGTTCAGGGGTATGAGAAAAAGAATGAGTAACAATATTTAACTGTGTTACTTTTAGGGTAGTAATTTTCCTTTCCTAACTTATTACCTCAATTCTACAAGTTTACATTAAGATAGGCACTGAACTAAAGTGCCAGTATTTAAAAACAGCTGTTTTAAAAATAAGGGGTACAATTTAGAGTAATGGGTTTTAAAGGGGTACACAGGTAAGAAAAAGGTTGGGAATCACTGTGTTAGAGGGTTAAGGACAAACTCCTGGAAAATGTTTTGAAGCCCAAATAGCCTTGAATTTTTTTCAACATGTTACAAAGCCTAGAGAGATTGAGTTACTAGGTATGATTTGGACTGAATAAGAAAGAAAAAAATATATAAGTCTAAACAGGTTACAGTGATACCTTGGAATCCGAACACCCCAAAACTTGGACAACTTGGAATCCGAACGAAAAAATCAAGCAAATTTTACCTAGGAATCCAAACGCCAACATGTTATTCACATGGGACGTATAGACTGTATGGCCCCCGTTGGTTTATCCAAATGCCCACTTGTCTTGGAACTTGAACATTTTGGAACTAGAACAGGGTTCTGGGACAGATTAAGTTCGAATTCCAAGGCATCACTATATTGTTAAATGCCTAGAGAAATTAAGCTGTGATTGCCGACAACACTTGTACTATACATTTAATTTTTATAAAGTCTGCTAATGTTTAAATATACCTAGATACGGTTAACTTTTTTATTTACATTTTTAATTTTAAAAGGAGAAACAATCCTTAAAAGACACACTGATAGCTAGGCAATATAACTGCATAATAGATATATCCAGAATCCTAGTAAATACATTAGGAGAAAAGTGGAATTGTGTGACTGCTAAAGAATTTTAAAACATGGAATAAAAACTAAAAATTATTTACACGAAATTAGTATACTAAATAAATTATAGAAGAATGAAATCTTTCCAACTTAAGAACAAAAGAAAAATAAGCTTCTCATTAGAATATACAGTAATATTAACCCACATGATATGAATGTAGAAAGGAAGATGAATGATAGAGAATATGTAAGACAGATAACCCCCAAAATACAACGTGTTTCTAGATGACTTAGACATAACTGTACTTGCATAAAACATAATTGTAACATATTACTGAATATACAGTAAATCCTTTGTAAATATTGTCAAGGAATATAACATTAGGGAAAAGTATATTATGATGGGAGACCCCCCCAAAAAAACCCAGAAAATTGTGTATTTATTCTTACATGTTTAAACTTCAGTCACCTTCAAAGTACTCTCCATTTGATGCCAATACACCTTTCTTTAAAAAAATTTTTTAAATTGTTACATTTATTGGGGTGACATTGGTTGGTAAAAATTACATAGGTTCCAGGTATACAATTCTACATTACATTGTCTATGTGTTGCATTATGTGCTCACCAGAGTCAGTTCTCTTTCCATCTCCATATGTTTGATGCCCCCTCCCTACTCCCCCACTCCCTTCCCACTTTACCCTCAGGTAACCACTAAACTATTGACTGTGTCCATGAGTTTTTGTTTCTTTGCTACTTTGAGTTTTATATTCCACCTATAAGTGAAGTCATGTTTCTTAATTTTTCCAGTCTAACTTATTTTGCTTAATATGACAATGTGCTCAACTTCACTAGCCATTAGGGAAATGCAAACTAAAACTACAATGAGATACTACCTTACAACTGTTAGAATGGCTACAATCAACAAGACAAGGAATAACAAGTGCTGGAGAGGCTGTGGAGAAAAAGGAACCCTCATACACTGCTGGTGGGAATGTAAACTGGTACAACCACTATGGAAGACAGTATAGAGACTCCTCAAAAAATTAGGAATGAAATTGCCATATGACCCAGCAATACTTCTTCTGGGCATCTACCCCCCAAACTTGAAAACCTTAATTCACAAAGATATATGTGCTCCAATGTTCATCACAACACTGTTCCTGGTGGCCAAATTGTGGAAACAACCAAAGTGCACTCTGATAGATGACTGGATAAAGAAGTTGTGGTACATTTACACAATGGAATACTACTTGCGGTAAAAAAAAAAAAAAAAAGATGAATTATAGCTATTTTCGGCAACACACCTTTCAAGCCACTTTTTCCACTGTTCAAGAACTCGTCAATTTTGATGCCTTTTAGTGCTTCTACTATTTTTTGTTTCACCTCTTTCACATTGGCAAAACTTTTCCCTTTAGGGATTTTTTTCACCCAGGGAAATAGAAAAGAGTTGCTCAGAGCAAGATCAGTTGAATAGGGAGGGTGGGGCATGGAGGTCTTGCTGTTTTGGGTCAAAAAATTGCTGAACACTCAGCACAGTGTGGGCAGGTACCTTGTTCATGTACATCACCCATCATGAAATAGGCAAATGTGTTGAAAGAGTCAACAAAAAAAATTCACTGAAGCCAAATGCAGCCTCTCACAACAGCTGGTACACTGATGCAGGTGGGTTCTTAGAATACTCACATAGCAGGGGAAGCCTGTACTACAAGGGACTCGCACTCCAGAAGATAATTGCATTTTTTTTTTTATCCCCCCTTGTAACTTCAGAATTTGGGATGGCTGAGATAGGAAAATTCAGAGCAAAATTTGATGTGTATATGTGGTAGTCCTTGGAAAGAATAACTTCAAAACAGTCTAAGAAAAGATTAAGCATTGTTCCTTGAGCAATAACTTGAGAAATAATTTGAGACTTGGGGATAGTCTCAGAAAAAAAAAAAATCTGGTCCCACACAAACTATCTATTAGTTCTAAGGGAAAAATGAGTATCTATATATCACAGAAATCAGGCACTTTTATGATTAACATTAACCATAACTATGTGCTACCTTCAGAAGGATACAGCACTTAGGTAGTACAGGGACAGCTAAACTAAAACCAAAACAAAAAGGTTTTTAACAGAAAAAACAATACTTATGTTTGGAGAATAAAGAAAAAAGCAGGCACCGGTGCACTGTCTGAAGCCCAGGAAAAGTATTAACTATAGACTAACTAGAGGCATTGTTCCATTCTCTTGTTATTATTAGAAGGCAGGATTTTTGTTTCCATATTCTCTAACAAACAGAACAATCAGAACCACCTTGTGATAATGTAAATTTCCCATCTAGTAAAAGTTATCAGGGATTTTGCTAAGGGATTTGAAGTATAACATAAGAAAGTTGAACTAAGAGACTTCTTGGCTTGTCCAACTTTTACAGTTTATGTAGCAGGAAAAAAAAAATCACTGGAGTGAGTTAAGAGTCTCTTACTCAAGTCCTAGATTTGCCAGTTAACCGTATAACTTTGAGCAAGTCACTGAGAATTCCCTTGTCTCGAAAGTGAGAGCTGGATGACTTCTTAGGCCCCTTGAACATCAGAAATTATACCATCCTATGACATATTTCTTAAATAAACTGAAGGAACTGGGAAGAAGAAAGACATTACCTAATGCTAAGAGATGAAAAGTCTGATTTAAAAGATAAACATGTAGTTGATTATGATGATGGTATTATGGTGTATACATATGTTCAAATTCATCAAAATGTATACAATCATACCTCAATAAAGCTGTTAAAAAATATTTAGTTTTAGGGAAGCTAGGATGGCTCAGTGGGTTAGGCACTCACTTTGCAGCCCCGGGGACCGAGGATTGAATCCCGGCCCCGGCCCATGTGGACCCATATGCTGAGCTGGGGAGTGCCCCCAGTTCAGTTCTCACCGGGGCGAGACCCCATCCAGTTCCTGCCCTGTGCAGCCCTGCGCCCACCTGTGGAATGAAACTATGTGGAAAAACCGATGATGTGCAACTATGGGGACTGTTCTGGGCCCTCCCCCTTCTCTCTGTCTCTATCTCTGTATCTCTATCTGTATCTCTCTCTCTCTCTCTGTCAGAAACAATAAATAAATCTTAAAAAAAATATATATATATATATATTTAGTTTTAGTTTTGCTAAGCCTAAGTAATGAAATATACGGCTTGGGTACAGAGTTTAGTACAAAGTAGTAATGAGCTGTATAAGCAAAAATTAACAAATGTTGTCTTTAATAAATAATGTTTTATTTTAGTACCACAAAAGTATAAAACAGAAATGAATCTTATTATACTAATTAATGAAGGAAGTTCAGTATGCACAATCCATTTTCTAATGCAAGATAGCATGCTGGTGAGATAGATGGCAGTGAAGTTCAGAAAAGGAGAACTTACTCAGGTAGTCTTAACAATGAGCTGGCTACCATCCTGAATTTTCTTAATAGGATATGATTAATATAATTCTAATTTATTTCCAAAATGTTAAAACTACTTTTAGATTCCATAGCTTTCTAAAATTATGCTAAAGATTAAGACTTCTGGTTTCTGGAGTTTAAAAGTCAAACTTCAGTGATACTCTGCTGAGAATTACAGGTAGAAGTTTATAAAAAAATCTAAGTAATTCCCATTGTTACAGTACAGGCAAATAATGATTCATAAAATTGGTAATTGAGATGTTTCTAGGCCATGATTTCAAATTTGCTCCAGGATGGTGGTAAAGGAAGTGATGGTACTGATAATACTTAGACGCAATATAGATAAAATTATATTAACACAATGTCAGTTGGAAACCTATAATCCTTTCAAAGAGACAAATGTGATTTATTATGTATGGCCTTTACATTTTTTTTTTGAAATATTTCATTAAATAATTTAGTAAAGTAAAAATAGTAATTACACTGGTTTTTGAGAAGACGTGTAATAACCTATTAAAGTAAAACAAAAATGTCCTTATTTCCTAGTTTTCTTGTCTACTGCTACTATGACATTATTAGAGTAATTTCTGTTTAAAAACTTTATATATACTATGTATTTTCTGCCTGATTGTGAATTTTTACTTTTTTGTTTTTTCCATATCCTTACCTTTAAAACTTTTGCAACCTGGGTTTCTAACTGTATATATCTAAGAGTAAAAAGTCTGTTGCTCCATGAAATCAGTAAAATAAACCTTCACTTCTTTCATTCTTCTATAATTCTTATCAAGAAAGAAGTAATTACTTCATACACATAGCACTATTATGTTTCCTTGAAATTCTTCTTTTAAGAGACATTCAAATGAGTATCATATATGAATAGAGGTAATGATTAGCTAGAAATTGACACTACTTATATTTCCAAACTACTTCATTTCATTAATTGAACTTGCCTAATGTATAGTACAAATCAAGGAAAGTTTACACTCTTCTGCTGTGTTTACCTAAGGCAGGTAATTATATCATAGTGAATAACATCAGTTGCTAACTATACCCTGTTTCCTAATAAAAAACAGAAAAAACTGGCATTCCCTTAAGTAATCCTAGTAACAGTTTTCAGAGTAATTTTGTAGAAAAATAACTTCGACCTCAGCGTGAATGTACTCTATTAAAGGAAAGAGGTGATGCATTTGAATTCATATAATGGGTATGTAAGCTGAGACTTTCGTAAACTATCTCATTCGGTGAGCATATTTACATATTGTATAGCCAACATGTGAACTGAAGGGCAAGAAGAGTATACTGTCATATTGCAAAGAGCTTTGAGAAGTTTAAGTGGGAGCCTCAGGAGGTTATTAAGAAAAAAAGAATACTCAGTTAAGTGTAATTTCTCTGGGTGTATTTTCCATATCAGTGTGAATTATTATCATGCATGAAGGATTAGAGTAATCCTAGAAGACAGAACTGGAATCAAATGATCAGTTTAATGTATTAAGTATGAGAACAACAAAAAAATAAAAAGCATGAGAAGAAACAATTTGAGAAAATCTGGAAACCTAAGTTGCTATACATTTTATGAACACAAAATTCACTTAAAAGAAACAAACAAACCTCCCCATTACAGTCTCTTCTCCACTTACTGACATAGTGAAATAGGTTTATTTTCCTGGGGCATCTCTAAGTAACAAAAATCCAACGTAAAACATTGAAAGTTATCTCTATAATTGACGCTTAGCATAGTCATGCATATTATAAAAAATTTTAAATCAAATGTTTTTCTTAACATGTTTTATAGTATACATTTGCTAATATAGGAATGAGCATAGAAAGCATAAAAGTCATTTTTTAATAACTACACTTAAAAAAAGTGTGATTAAAAACAAATGTCTTAGCTGCAGACTGTCTTAGCTCAGAATAGCTTAAATGCTTCAAAAATATGGGAAGGGATAACATCCTTATTAAACAAAACCAGTCCAGTGGGTTGATAAATAATTAGTATCTGATAAATAACTCAGAACAAAGCTTCAGAAATGGCTTGATGAGGCAGGTAAGACTGACAGACTTACTCTGAAGCTGAGGCTGCTGGAAGGAAAGGGGCTGTCCGAACACAAATGGGCTGTGGACTAGGGAAGTGGGAGGTTTTGCAGCTTGATCAAAGATGGAAGGAGCTGGGAGATTGGGCCGTGATTGAATTGAATTCAATATGGCACTCAGTTGGTCACCTGCAGTGGGCAAAACAGTCAAAACTACAGCTTGTTATTTATTAACACCCCAAATGGCAAAGTAAATGGTGCTTTATGACATTTATATAAAGTTAAACACTAAATAAAACTATGCCAAATCAGAAATGTGTAGAAGTTGGTGATTGTTTTTCTCAAATTAAGGACCAAATGTCTCATGTTGTTTTAATCATGGAATCATCTCACCAAAGCTTATATAACAGCCCAAATCCGTATGAATTTATATACAACATCTAGCAGCAGCGTGGGAGATACAGTTAATGAAGAATCTATGATACACCGATTCACTATCACAGAAGTATAAATGAAGATCTAAGTAAATGATGTCTTGTACATAGTACCTGACCATGACTAATATCCCCCCGTCTCATATGCAATATGTTTCATACAGAAAACAAGCAAATCATATGAGTTTTTTAAATGTAGGATTAAAAGGAGACTAAGTGTATGCTGTTAACTTAGCGATATATTTACATTACAGTTATAAATTAATATTTTTGAAAGTCATTACTGCCAAAGAAATTATACATTTTTTAAAGCACGAGCTCCTGTGCTTGAATGTATAATATAAAAATCTATAAGACATATACATAAAAAGAAATATAAGCTACCTAATTTAAATATTATCTCAAATATAAATTCTGACATTTTTCCTTAAAATTAAATACAAGACATTAACAGAAAAATATTTTTTAAAATATGGAATAATTGGATGTATAGCTCCTCATTTATGAGAATACATATATTAAATAGTTTAAATGATGCCCCAAAAGAGGAAAAAAACACATATCCAGACATATGCAGAAACTGGAAAATAGTACCTTTCCAGCCACATTCCCTAAAGAAAACTTCATAAATGAAAATTTCAAATGAGGCACCAATAAGAAACAGATTTATATGGAAAGAACTGTGTACACAAGTTACAGGCCTTTTCTTTTAAAAAAATCAACCCTGTAGGTTATAGAAAGGATTTTAGTGATTATGAAGAATTTTGGAAAATGGTTTTAAATAAAAAGAATTTTTGCAAAAAATACTTGGCTAGTACAAAGAGTTAAGAAAATTGGACCTATTGTTAAAAGTAAGGTTAAATTGTTAAATAAAGGTTAAATATATTTAATCAGATTAAACTTTCTTGACATTTCTTTGCTCCATCTAAATATTTTAAGAGCCTATTAATAACATGCTATTTTTGAGCAATAGTAGCAAAATCACACTTCTAAAAAGTAATACATTATATTTCTCTTTAATAACATGTTATCAGCAATGTTCTCATCTCTTGAAGGTTGATTTTTGTGAATTTTTAATTAATTATATTTTAAAGATGATTTAAAGTGATAGCCATCCAGTACAATTTGGACATTTTATAGAGTAAAAGCATACAATTTGAATTAAATATGGTTTTAAAACAAATTATTATAGAAGTATACTTACTAGTGGTGAGTAAACATCGAGATTTTTAAGGACTGACAATGGTAGAGAGAAAGGATATGAAGAAACACCCAAAAGAATTTATCCTACTTAAGTATGACAATTTAGCTTAATTTAGTTGAAATCTGAGCTACCAGAAATGAGTAAATAGTACCCAAACCCGTAGAAGAGTCCAACATAACCGAGTAGAGAAAGCCCAAAAGAAATCTGTGGCTAGGCCTCCTTCATAAAAATACTTTGTGGCAGGTAATAAAAATATCAAAAGTGGTTTTACTTTCAATTGAATATTTCCTCTACAGTGATATAATTCTGTATTTTGTAGACTATTTATTTATTTCACTAGTTCTACAAGTCAGGTATAATAAACTATTTCTTGAAATCAAATCCTGTGACTAATGACTGACTGACTTTATTTTTACTATTTTTTTTTTTTAATTTTCAATGTTAAATTTATTGGGGTGACATTGGTTGGTAAAAATTACATAGGTTCCAGGTGTACAGTTCTACATCACATCGTCTGTGTACTGCATTACGTTCTCACCACCGAGAGTCAGTTTCCTTACCATCACCATATATTTGAAGACCCCTCCCTACTTCCCCTCCCCCCTCCCCCTTACCCTCTGGTAATCACTAAACTACTGACTGTGTCCATGAGTTTTTGTTTCTTTATTACCTTCAGTTCTATATTCCACCTATAAGTAAAGTCATGTGTTTCTTGATTCTTCCAGTTTGACTTATTTTAATGATAGTCTTACTTTAAATAACACTTTAAAATTATTTCCATTGCAGGCTATCTTCTCCCTCTTACTCATCCATCCAATGGTATGCTATCTGCTGACAATATGGCTGATTTGACGATGCAGAACATGCATGTGTCTGAATTTATACACAAAATTTTGGATGAAATTCAGGTATAAATTATTTCTAAATAACTAATGTTTAGACTGTCCATGATGCTGATATCTTCCGTTATGCAAGCAAAAAAAGCTATATACATTTTTTATCAATATGGCTTAGGGTTTTTGTTTTTACAACTTTTTGGCTTCATTATACATACCAAAACCACACATATCATGTCATTTAATTCTAAATTAATTAAGATAATTTGATTAGAAATTCAAAACCACACAATTTAATAAAGCTCATGTGTAATATTACTTAAAAAATTACTTAAATATTTTGATTTTATATAGATCATTCTGGAAAATACATTTTTTGCTCATTAGCATTACTCCTAATGATAAGCAGATGATACAAAAAAGGTTCTTTCACTAAATATAGTGACAGTCTTTATCATGTAAATTCAAAATGTATCTTTACACCAGGAACAAATGAGCAAGAATTCCTACGAACTTAAGTTAAAACTGGTAAAACAGTAATATAAAAGAAATAAACAGTTTGTTAGTTTTCTAGGAACAAACTTTAATAAAGTTTCGTGGGTCAACAGTAATAAAAATGGGTAGAAGGGAAGGTTATAAAAGTATTCAAGTTAGGTAAATAAATGGCTACTTTTAAACACCCACCTTTATTATTTCCAAGTCCATAATCAAATCCTTGGGCACTGCAACTTGCCCCCTTATTAAAAGCTTGTACTGAGAAAGGGCTTGGAGGAGGAGTTTGAGAATTCTGATCCAGAAGAACTTGTTCTACAACAAAAAGCACAGCTATAAAATTAGTTTCTTATGGGCTATTCCCTTTTCATAGAATAAAGAAAAAATTAGTAAGATTTTATGATGGTCAGATTTTAAAATAACTTCACATTTGGATTCGATAAGTTTACAAGTGGGTCACCAACACTGACAAAGTATATGATAAATCTTTGTTTTCATTTATCAAATACACAGTTAAATTTAGAAATGGGATATGCTCTTATGAAGCCAATTTACTTTTATTGTGGCAGGGTATATCACTGAATGTATACAAGTATTTCTGTACCATGAACTCATATGTGTAACAAATTTATACAAGGGCATTTCATAAAATAAAAATGAATACCCTATAAAATATATAATAAAATATTATTTATATTAGTATTCAAATAGAAAAAAAGTCTTCCAAGTTGTGTAAGTATTATGGCATCGAAGGAAATTTTCACTTGTAAAATATTTTAAGTTCTGAATGCAAAAATTAAGGAAAATTTAACTTTTAACTTATTTTTACTTATGTAAGGAATTTCATCTAAATAACAAAATGACAAATCAGGTCATGGAGTCAGGGTTCTTAAAACATCCTGAAGTCAGCAAATATATCAAGAAGGAAATGGCCAGTATTTTATCTAGTTTACAAATGGCAAGAACACAACATCTGAATTGGTACTCTGTTAATCCCTAATAGTCAAGTATCTATAAGATTCTGATGGCAATACTAAAAACACCAATGCCATAATTAGCCATATTAATGCCAGCTAAAAAATCTGCTAAATAAAAGGTAAAATGAAGAAAAAAGTACTTATCCCTTTAAAATAACATTATGAAAAATCAAGTGTTTTAAATATGTCTTTCAAATGTCAAAATTCCTTTAAACAGAAAAAGGAACTAGAAAACATGGTGGAGTGTTCTCTTCTACCTGAAAATCAGAATTCTGCTGTACCAGTATTACTGTACAGTCAACGCTTTTTGAGAGTTCCTAGACTTTTTTCAATAAACCAATCACAGCAAGTCCCCTAGACAATGTTCTCCATATGAGATATTTCAGCAGTGGACTATTTCTTCTGGAAAGTACCCATGTACAGTCATCTGAACAGAAAAGACAGTGTTGCTCTCACCCTCTGGACTCAAAATGGTCTACCAAGTGTGCAATCTGTTTTGACCATAGCAATAACTTTGCTTACTAGCTTTATCTATGGATATCAAAAACCAATAAAGAATTTTTACAAAGAGGAAAGCTTTTGTTTTACTTATACTACTTTATGTAAATAAATCAGTATACTGCCAAATCCTCTTATTTCTACATTAAATACAGCTACATACTAATACCAATGAGCAGACTCTTTGGATACTATACTGACTAATCTTAGTGATTTTAAGGCACTAGTTATCATTTCTTTCCTTATCACCTCAGGTTTTATGTTAAAAAAACTTAGACTCACAGTATTATGACTGTGTGTGTATGTGTATGTATAATCAGGATAATGTGAGTTATCACATTATCACACATATATCAAAAGAGCAAGGGATTATTAAGTGATTATGTTACTTGTTCATTTGTCTTTTATAACAAACTTATAAAGTATCCTCATATAAATGTGAAAACTGAGACTCAGCGATATTAGGTAAACTGGCCAAGGTCGTACAACTGAAGTCCACTCTTACACTTGATAGTATATTGCCTGTTAAAATGTCTATTAAGCTAAAAAAAACCCTTTGATATTCACCTAAACCAGGAGTGGGCAATTGTTTTGGCTTGGGGGGCCGCTTTGTGGAAATGAAGGTTAGCAGAGGGCCACACCTTTTAAAATGATTGCATTTATTAGTTAACTTTGCATTTCAGAAAAGATATAAATTGTATCATAAAAATCTGATGTCTTGGTGGGCCACAAAAAAACCTGTAGTGGGATGCATTCGGCCCGCGGGCCACAGTTTGCCCACTCCTGAACTAAACCATTCTCATATTATTTAACTATTTTGTATATAAAACTGATCTCACTTTAGATATTTATATTTGAATATTCCTATATAATGAAAATGTTTAGGAATTCATAAATATCTAATAAATATATTGTAATATGTAGTAAGTATATTGTAAATCAAAAGATTATTTTGTAAAATGTCTCATTTATATCAAATGAAGGCTTTTCTTTTTCAACACATAATGAAGAATACTTTTACCATCTCAGAACATCATTTTATAACCACAGTAGTTTTAGGTAAGAAAAGTTTATTTGTACAGATGAGAGGTTGTAGATTCTCAAACTGTGTTCAATGGATTATTGACACAATGTGGTATGCTGTAATGAGCACCTATTTTGAAATATAGATGAAGATTCTGGCTCAAATTTTACATCTGCCATGTATCCAATTGTAAAACCATAGATTAAGACATTTTAATTCTAGGAACTTTAGTTTCCTTTCTGTAAAATGAAGATTATATAACCTATCTCAAAGGCTTATTATGGGGAAGAGGAGAATGTTCAATGTATAATGTTAATACGGTAGATCTAAATGTACTTTGTCATTCATGTAAATTTCAAATTTTTTTAAAATCTATTTATGCTTATGGCCATATTATCTCTTGGATAACTAGTATTATAAGTTAATTCTGTTCTGGATAAAGACACATATCCTGTTATTTATCTGAAATTATCCTATAATTTTGGGATTTGGTACAAAATTCTATGCTTGACTGATTTATTTTAATGTCCTAATAATTTTGTGACTCAACTTATAGTTATGAAACTTAGCAAGCAACTAGTATGTGCAAAAACTGTTTCAAAATTAGGATAAAAAGACAGAAAATCTATGCCTGTCTATAAGGAACTCAAAATCTGGGTACAAAAAGATAAAAATTAACTTCAATATAGCATCAGTTTTGTCCTAGTGATAAATATAGTTCTTTAGAAACACAGAGTTAGATAAACTTCACCCAAGTGATGATGTGGTCTGAACTTTGAAGAACAAGAGAGGGGGATAATATGAAAAATCTTACATTAATGAGATCATTGTTGTAAAAGGTATAATACAACAAAGTTTAAAGCTGAAATTCTAAAAACAAAATAGAAAACCCCTAAAGAACGCTATGCATTCATTCAATGCTCCTTTCCTGTGACAAAATTCAGTCAAAATGAAATTGTCTGGGAGAAGTACTATGATTGGTGGTTTGAAAACCAAACTTTCATTTAACGGTAGAAAGGATACAACATTTAGTTCTGGGCTGGAACAGAAGAATGATCACACAAGTTTATATTAATGAAATAAAAAGCATGTTTTACAAAGATGGATTCATATGTTTTGCACTTTCTTTAACTTCTCTTTTTTGATATGCATTCATTTAGTACCCATGTATTTCATAAACAAATTTTAACAACTGCAAGATTTTTTAATACATAGTTTCAATTTTACTTCAAAAATAAACACACAAAATGTTCTTTATGATAAAAGAAGTACATTTTTAAACGTCTGCATTTCACAGGATAATTTGAATAAATCACAAATTGAAGCCAACTTGCCATCTTCATGTCGGAGGTACTGGTTTCCGCCTCTGTCTCTAGCTAAGGACCATGCCTCTCCTTCATCACTCTCACAGAACTCTACCATGCTGTTCTTATCCAGCTGCACCCACGTACCTTCAGAATTGGTTACCTAGTACATAACAAAAAGCATGGTTGATTGGCTTGATTCTTTTTGGGCATTCAGGCTGAAAACCAGCAAAAAGTTTAAGCGTTTGAATAGTGTAGTCATTCCAGTAAACATCTACCATGAAATAAGTTTCTGAAATTAAGACCACAGCCCGAGGTAAGACAGAAATCAATAATAAGTTTTGTAAAATACTGCTTCTTTATAACCTCAGATGAAATAATAATTTTGAAGGCACACAGATAATTCCTAAATAATTTTAAACATTACTCCAAAACACATGGCTCTTTTTTGCATCTAAAATGTCATAACACAGCATACTCTATTATTTAGCTTGGTAGTGCCTATAATGCAACTTGATAATGACCCTGACACTGAGAAATAGCATGACACACTACATCTTCAAGCTCATCAGCTGAGGCAAATGCCACAGTTGACAAAAGAGTAATTTTATTTGCTCAGGACTTCAGTGAAACACATGAATGGGAAAAAGAAATGAAACCCTTTGTATATATCACAACTCCATACCAATCCACAGCAAATATTTTAGAGTTCTGTTAATCCATGGTGGTATAGTAATTTGTAATAATAAAAAGATATATGCAAATACCAAACATTTATATATACAATACACATCATTTTGTTAATATATTGTTTTCACAAGGATAATTATGAAAGTAAAATTATTAGAAAAATCACAGGAAAATCACATTAGCATTTTCAATACAAATAAAGATAAAGAACATTAACATTTAAAAACCTGGGATGGAAATGGAAACCTTTGGAAGAAAGGGATGCTTTGGTTGTATTATATTAAGAATGAGTATCTTAGAAGTCATGAAGCTACAAGAATCCATACCTCTCCCACTGCTTTGACTTTGTTTCCCAGAACTAACATTCCAATTGGGATACCTCTAAGGTTAGGGCAGCTTCTGATGTTGTGGCCAGAAGGTCCTGTCTTCACTACCTTGTATATGCCTGGCCCTCCTCGCAAGAACGGCATATCTTGTTCTTGCATTGTTGCTTCCTGTGGGCAGCAGGAGTTTATGTCTTTGAAAAAGTCATCAGTATTAGTTTTAGGTTCCTGAAAATTTGAATAGGAAAAAAATAAAATAAACAAAATGTAATCTATTATCACTCTCAACATCTTCCTATTGATAGCTTTTGCAATTTTACAATAGTGTCAACAAAGAGAACACATTTCCAAAGATAACCGAAGTATTAGTCAATACCACCATTACAGAATCATTCAGTTTTTCAACACTGAATAATAATTAAATAAAGTTGAAAAAAAGAAAATACAGCAGGACAGCAACTGGACCCCAGGCTTTTGTCCACCACAATTTGAGAAATACAGTACTACTTAATTTTACTTTTATTTTTAATGAAATATTTTACAGGAGGAAAAAAAACAATCTATTATGTGAACCACAACTTAATAATATTAAATCATTAGTACTGCATTATTGTATGTTGGTGTGGGTTAAAAAGCCTAAAACTTCATTTCCTTATGTTTTTATTTGTAGTAATTATTTATAAATAGAGAAAACAGGTGCAAAGACTGGAGGTAATGAACAGAGGTAACAATGATGAAGAAATGTTCATAAAATATAGCTACATCCTAATAATTACTACTTATGAGTGAAATAAGAATGTTTATAAGATTTTAACAACTACTTTTTAAATATAATACAAGTAAAAATGTCTTGCTAGATTTGCCATGCCATTACTGAACAGTGATATATTAACGTTATTAGTAGAAAAAGGTTATTATACTTGTAGTTGACAAGAGAGATTATCATTAAAGATGCATTTTTATGTAAACATAATGTTTAGATATAAGAGTTATTTCCATAATGAAAGAAAAGAACATGCCCTAAATTTTCTGTTGAATATGAATGCTGTGATAAAATTGTTTCCTATGTAAATGCAATGGAGAAAAACAATAACCTTCCCATATTTGCTTTTCTTCCTAACTAAATGTAAATGAAAGTTCCACACTGGGAATTCTTCCATTGATATTATTATTCCTTTAAAACAGACTTAACCTGCACTTTTAAATAAAGTAATATGCACTCTATAAATTGTTTTATATTCAAATAAAGTAAAAGATGATCATAATGGGATACATTCAAATATTAGGTTAAAATTAACATTTAGTAACATTAGAATAAAAATGGAAAACACTAACATGTTATGCAAGATAAAATATTACTGAAAAATAAACAATCTCATACTAATGGGT
>PVKE010033658.1:0-17819 GCA_004027555.1 Craseonycteris thonglongyai
GATCAGTCCAGCAACCGCAATCCAAATGGCAACTTGGCGTCTCCCGGTTGGGTGGAGGAGAGTTTAAAGAGCGCAGCGGCTACACAAGACGCGACATGTACAAAGGTGAAAGCTAGGGAAACACTTATACATACGATATCGCAAACATACCAACGAATATAATAAACCTGTGTAGATACTCAAACCATATTTTAAAATGCTAACAAATGTATAAAAATAAATGATAGTTTTACTTAGTGTTTATGAAAAACTTCTGATGCAGTTAAGTAATGGTGGGCGCACACAAATCAGGCCACGGGCGCCATGGCGCCTGCGGGCATGGGTTTGGGAATCCCTGCTCTAAAGTGAGATTGTGAAAGAGCGATGGGTCGTGTTAGAAAGTATAACCACCTGAAGACTGCAGAGTCATGGAGCTGACAGTGAAAAATACCATCTATGGGTGTATATATGGATGTGTGTGTGTGTTTCACAAAAGGCCCCTGAAAATGTAGTCTAACATCTTTAATTTGTAAATAAAAAAATGGCATCACAGAACTTAAGTAACATGCCCTAAGGATATTCACTAAAAGGGATCCAGAAATACCCTGTGAAGACCCTTTTCATTATTCTATGGGATAGTTTTCCATATACCCTATTTAGCCAAGTTTCTAATTGGTCAAAAGGAATTTATAATAGTATTTGATAAAGCAAAATATCAGATGAAAAGATAAAAAAAGAGGAACATAGGAGAGTTAGGGCAAACATTGGAAAGTTTTACAGCATATACATTATTCATTATTACTTTGACAGCAAAACACCTGGAGGTGTGAATGATTACTATTGACATTGGTGGTAAGAATTAGCACTGAGACTGAATATGCAAGTCAAGGCAGCATTCAGCAATGCACATTAATTGTGTTCGTTTTCTTTTCATGAGAACCAATTGCTCATGATGTCTTGTGACCCCGTGCAGAACCCCATCACCACAATCACTATCATTGTTTGAGGGTATCCCTAGTACCCACACATACAGTATGATTGTTATGTACATGTCTTTTCTTAACACTGGTATAAGCTCATTGAGGACAGCTTACAGATATTAGTACCTTCTTGTCTACCTAGCAAATATCTTGCACATTGCTACTGCTCAGTAATAGTTTCTGAATGAGTAGGTAGTGAACATACAGTAGAACAAATTAGTTCATGTAGTTAAGACAGTGAGTTTGTAATAGCGCCTACCTAAATGACCTAATAATATCTAATAAAATATTTCCTTTAGGTCTTGCTTTAGCCAAATTCCTTCCAAATTCTACTTAAGCTATTTCTCCTTAAAAAATATTGTTAATATTGACAACTCTTTAAAATGGTTATCTTGATCATCGACAGTAACCCCTGAACTATAGTTTTAAAAGTATTTAAAACAAGTGAGCATTGGAGACCAGTTTCCTCAACCACTGGAAGGAAAGCATTTAGAACTACAAATGGTTCCAGTGTGACCAGCCACTAGGTGCCCCATAGCTCATGCTTGCCTCCTCTGCCCAAGACCTCATTCCTCTGGAATTTATATCTTGTCAAGTTTGGCTTTCTCACCTAATCGTAGGCTCCTTAAGTCAGTGGTCCCCAACCTTTTTGGCACCAGGGACTGATTTAATGGAATACAGTTTTTCCATGGATGGTGTTGGGGGGTGGGGGCAACGGTGTTCTTGGGATTTGCATGCACAGTTCACAATAGGTCACGATCCTATGAGGATCTAATGCTGCCGCTGATCTGACAGGAGGCAGAGCCCACGTGGTAATGGGAGCAATGGGAAGCAGCTGTAAAGACAGATGAAGATTCTCTCTCACCCACCACTCACCTTCTGCTATGTATTTCAATTCCAAACGGGCCAGGTGGCCCAGGGGTTGGTCCCTCTTGCCTTAAGTGACTTGATGTTTTATATTAATTATGAAATTTATAAGCATGTTTACTACACATATGCAGTATGGGGAATAATAATAAAGTGCCAACCTACAGCCCAGCTTAAGGAACAGAATGTTACCAGCCCATTTAAGTCCTCTGTGTGCCCTCTGCAATTGATTATTGCCCACTTCAGGCCATGTACATCTTGACCGTGTGTTTATTACAACTCTGTTATGCTCGTTACAGTTTTTCTACTTAGGTACGTATCATCATCTTAATATTAACTTTGCACATATAGAATCTAATGTCAATGGAATCATTGAAGACAACTTACAGATATTGGTACTTTCCTGTAAATTTAGCAAATATCTTGCACATTGCTGATACTCAGTAATAGTCACTAAATGAGTAATGAGTGAACATACAGTAGAACAAATAGTTTATGTGGTTAAGACAGTAAATTCTTAATAGCACCTACCTAAATGACCTTAATAATACCTAATAAACTATTTTTTTATTGCCTTTTTCATGAGATTCAGTCATGAGACTTGCCCATGTTGAAGCCTGTAACTGTTAGTTTTTTCATTTTTATTGTTTTTAGCAGTTACTTGCCTGTCTGTCTTCCTTCTTCCTTCCCTCCCTCCCATACCTATTTATTAAACTCTTTCTTCATGCCAGACACTGTTCTAGGCTCCCCGGTTCGACACAACAGCAAATACAAGGTCAAAGTCCTCGTTCCCAGGGAGCTTGAGTTCCTTGTGAAGACACAGACACTAAACAACATAAACAAGATTCATATCGGAGATGTTAATAATTGTTACACAGAAAAGTCAGGCATGAAAGGTTTAGGGAGTCTGGTATGTAGGGATGAGTTTCAAAGTTAAAAAGGAAGGTTAGGGAGACTATAGCACCACTTATTTATGGAGCCTCCTACTGAGGGCATTCGGTTGTTTCAGTTTGAGGCCCTTATGAGCAATGCTTTATGGGCCTTCAGCTGCAGAGGTGCAGAAATGTCTCCCAGAAATATGTCCTATGGGGGACTGCTGGATATTCTAAAGATGCCAAATAGCTTTTCACTGATAATGAATGGATTTATTTGTCTTTGCCTCTGCAGTGCCTAGCCCAGTGCATGACACAGATTTAGGCTAATATTTACTTGCCCACGTACATCATCACTGTAGAAACAAGAACAACAGGGCCTGACACTTGAAACCCCTTTCATCCTATTAACTGTGCTCTGCTGTTTATGCATCAGGCCTTGCATGGCAAGCCGAATCCAACCTACCATTTACTTCCCGTGCCAAACTGTTCTTAGGGAGTGCCTTCTGACGTTTGCTGAGTTCACGTTGGCTGTGATAACTGGAGTTTCTAAAGATGCTCTAAAAAGAAAGGAACATTGTAAGTAGATTCTAGTTGTTTATTGCAAGTATTTCTCACTCTCCCGTTTTGAAACAACCCTTGAAGAAGCCAAGTTCTCTTTATAGGACATCATCCCTCTCTCCTCTCTGCGCCTGGCTTCTGGAGCTAGCCTGAAGAGAGCGTGCTCCAGCCTTCCGTATGGAAATCAGAAGTCTCCACTTGAATTTGTCCCTTTGAACATTCCTGACCAGCTGATGTTTTGGCAAGCACAATGTTGCACTTTAAAATTGATCCTTTCTTGCTTGTAGAAAACGAATCTAAGGTACTTGGGGGAATTGGTTGGACTTGGGAAGGCTTGATGCCTCATAAAATGAAGTTCTGGACTGAACTACTTTTGAAATATGATAAGCTCCAGAGTTGTGCCTTTACTTTCTAAATATTTAGCTTAAAAGTGGGTGGTTATATCCACTCGTTTTGTGTCTAAGTGTCTCATTATGTTTTAAAATATCCAGTGTCAGCATTTAAAATAAATGAATTTATTTCTTATGAAACCCTTTTAGATGCAGTTGTTGCAAACTGTTCGTCATGAGTAGCACCATTAACAGATGAATTGTGACTGATTTTCATTTTGTTTATTTGTTTGTTTGTTTGGTTTTGCAGTCTTCATTCTTCCTGATATTTATGGAACCATTTATTTACTGACTAACTTGTCTTTATTAAAACTTGGGATAAAGTGTTGTTCCTATCAAACGTTGATGGCACATATATTATGATAGTATGGTATACTTTCCTCTCTGCTCCATGATAAAAAACAATGTCATAATGTGAATTTTTTTTCATATGAATCAAAACAACAGAACAGTTATGGTTTGTTTTTTTGCCATTTTGATATCAACAGTTATTCTTAAATTCTGGCTCTAGCTTTTTAAAATAATTTTCAGGTTTACTCTAGTGGATAAGACAATTATGATGTATTCAGGGAACCTCACTCTAGGTTTTCTCAAAGAAGATCCTAAACATGAATGCCAGTGTCCATGAGATTTATTGAATAAATACATTAACTAGATACATATATTTTTACTATCGGTTATAACAAGAAATGAAAAATGAATCCAACCATCCAACCAACCAACTCTGAACTACAGTTCAATAAAGAAAATAGATCTCATTTACCATTTAGCTGTTTGTGAGCCATTATGTCACTTTCTTCTTCTCTCTGCTCATATGAGTATGGTTTCAGTATCCAGGATGCCAAATGGCTTTTAGAGAGGTTATGACACTAAATTCACAGAAGTCCATTTGGCGAGAATTGTATAGATGAAATTGCAATGTGGTGCACAATATTCCTGAAAGACATTCAAATGCTATAAGGTTTGCTCTTTTGGCTTCTGTAATAATGATGCAGAGCACTGATGTTACAAGGCCTGGTAACAGTTATATGGTCTTTGTAAAAATGTGAACATTTTAAGTCTTCCAGTGCATCAGACAAATGCTGTCATGCACTTGTATGACTTCTTTTGAAATTCTGGATAAAACCTTAAAAAAGTAAATGAAACTAAGCATTTATGGATGTTTCCAGCATGCTGCTATTAAAGTAACAGAAATAGAAGTAGTAGATTTTCTTATTTTTAGCGAGAAAAAAGGCATATGATCTTTCCTAGTAAAGCGAATGGCAGTTGGCTGCATATTCCTGTCTTTCTGATACGATTTTTCCATGCCTCAAAACAGTGATTAGCTCGTGCTTAAAAAGAAGTTTGTCAGATTTCCCTGAAGGAAATATCTATGGGAACCTAGGCTGTGTCTAACATGACATTGTGTTTTTTTTAGTAAAAATGTGAAGTTGAGGACAGATAATATTCAAATGAAAGGAAACCTTCATCTTCATTCAGCAAAAGTAACTTACAATTTAGTTGTAAGTATTTGAAAAAGGAGAAAAGTGAAAAATATGTGGGCTTTGTTAGTGATTCTCTATGTCATATTAGTCAGGGTTCTCCACAGAAACAGAAGCAATAGGATATGTGTATGCAAGGGCTGTCCAGAAAAAAATCCAGCCATTGTCGATATCACAAGAATGGTTACATGGCTGGATACTTCCTGAACAGCCCTCATATGTGTTAGTACGTCTGTGTGTGTGTACAGTTTACCACTGACTGACATGGTTTAAACCGCACGTATCCACATACACATGGAATTTTAAAAGTAAGTCCCTGTACTGTTTTCAATTTGCGGTTGGGAATCAGAGGATGCCAAGGGCCAACTGTATGCATTGATCTCCGTCATTTTACACAGGGGACTTGAGGATGCACGGGTTTTGTTGTTTGTGTGGGTCCTGAAACCAGTCCCCTGTGGACCCCAGGGACAACTCACCTTTGGAAGAGTCAGTAGTTATAGGTGGATTTTTGAGTGTGCTGGAGTTTGATGCCCTTAACCGCCCACAGTGTTCAAGGATTAACTCTGTGTGTGTGTGCATGTTTGTGTGCATGTGCACATGATGATTATGGAGGCTGGTAAGTTCCAAGAGAAACAGAACCAATATGATTACCAGGAATATGTTCTAAGACCCCCAGTGGATGCCTGAAACCTAGTACTGAATAGTACTGAACCCTATGTATATAATATATATTTTATTTATTTATTTATTTTGACAGAGGAGAGAGAGAGAGAGAGAGAGATACAGAGACAGAGAGAGAACTGAACTGGGGAGCTCCCAGTTCAACATATGGTTCTGCACGGGCCGGGGCCGGGACTCGATCCTCGGTCCCCGGCGCTGCAAAGTGAGCGCTTAACTCACTGAGCCATCCCAGCTTCCCCCCCTATGTATATATATGATACTACTTTTTTTGCTATGCACACATACCTATGAGGGACCTTAATTTATAAATGAGGCATAGTAAGAGATTAACAACAAAACTTTAACAACAATAATAAAATAGAATTATAACACTATATGACAGTAAAAGTGATGTGAATGTATGTGGTCCTCCCTGATAACCAATCTGATAATCTAGATGGCTACTAAGTGATTAACAGGCTGGTAGCATGTACATCCGACAAAGGGATGATTCATATCTCGTGTGTCACAGAGTAGGATGACATGAGAGTTCATCAGATTACTCGGAATGGCCCATGGTTTAACTTATGCATTGTTTATGTCTGGAATTTTCCATTTAATATTTACAGGTCATGGTTGACTGCAGGTAACTGAAACCATGGGAAGCAAAACTGTGGATAAGGGGGGAATTCTGTGTGTGTGTGTATATATATACACATATATACACATATATACATATATATATATATATATGTAGATGTACAGTATATGTGTTTTATACACATTCTGCTGTGCACACACACACACACACACACACACACACACACACACACTCGCACAGAGGAATTGATTCATGTTATTATGAATAAGAGACAGTCCCGAGGCCTGCAGAGGGCAAGCTGGAGCTCAAGAGTGCCCCGGGTGTACTTGCAGCTAATGCCAGCAGGCTCGAGACCCAGAAAGAGCTGATATTTCAGTTCGAGTCCAAAGGCAGGAAAGAACTGACATCCCAGGTTAAGGCAGTCCTGCAGGAGGACTTGTCTTAAACCCAGGAAGATCTGCCTTTTTGTTCTATCCTGGCCTTCCACTGATTGGATGAGGCCCACCCACACTGGAGAGGGCAGTCTGCTGTATTCAGTCTATTGATTCAAATGTTCATCTTGTCCAAAATATTCTCTCAGACTTAGCTAGAATAGTGTTTGACCAAATCTCTGGGCACCTCTGACTCAGTTAAATTGACAGAAAATTAACTAATCCACATGTCTAAAAATATGTTAATTTTAAAGGATAAGAAGAGAAATAGAAGACAGGAGATTTAAGACATTTACAGGAATCTATCTTGGAAAATTTACATCTCATCCATGTTCTGCATTGAAAATAAACAGAAGATGGAGTAAAATGCTTCAGGATGTAGACATTTTAATGTTTTAGTGATAGAAGAGTGTGGGGTCCAAGTTCATGACTATATTAAAAGCGTTTGGATGGAAGTGAGCCTTAAATTGAGCAGGTTTCCCGGATCCTGTGCTCTAGTACCTTAAAAACTTTTTTGAGCATACTCATAAATAGTAAAAATGAACAACCGGCATTTCAATTATAAGTGCCAGTTGGCAAAAACAGCACTGGCTTCTCGTGTTTTATTTAGTCAGGCCAATTTTGGAATACCCAACAATAGCTGAGTATTTCTCTCCCAGGGTATCTGTAGAGCATTTCATTCGATTTGGCGCACTCGAGTAACTACCACAGGCACAGCCCGATAGGTGTGGTCATGTGGGTGGGGATCCAGAGCAAAACACTCAGGGAGAGAAAGGACCTTCTAAATGTGAATATGAATTTGGGGACCTGGACTCTAGTTCCAACCCGATAAGCCCCATGTTTTCTATAAGAACCAAGTTTTTGGAAAACATCGCAAATGAATAGATATTACAAGCATTCAAGAAAGCCAATGGCTACTTTTCTGCAGAATCTCAGACAGAGGTTCACATGGCAGGGACTCTTTAGCATTGGAGCCCCACAGTATTTTCTTTTTTTTTTTTTTTAATTAATTAATTTATTTTTAGTTTTGACAGAGAGAGAGAGAGAGAGAGATACAGAGACAGAGAGAGAACTGAACTGGGGGAGCTCCCAGTTCAGCATATGGTTCCGCACGGGCCGGGGTCAGGATTCGATCCCCGGTCCCCGGCGCTGCAAAGTGAGCACTTAACTCACTGAGCCACCCCGGCTTCCCCAACCCACAGTATTTTCTGCCTCTGGTGACTGACCTGGAATGGCTTGCCTTTCTTCCAGAAACTTGCAAATCACTTTTGACGTAAAGGCTGTATTTATACACATTGAAGGGTTGTCAGAGATCATTTCTAGCCGAACCATTTTCTCCCCCAAGGTCGATGTTGACTCACACAGGCTGCTTCCGGGTTGGAGAGTGGGGGTGGGGCGGGGCTGGGAGAACAGTCACTTATCTGAGTTGACTGCTGACCTGTTTCATATGGTGGGTATGCCACCCTCACAACCATCTTAAGCCTACAGGTATGTGAGGGCACCTGCACACTTAATTTTTACAACCCTGGGAGCTCATTAGCACCACTTTCTGGAACTTCTTTTTTTTTCCTACTTTATTTTTTAGAGCAGATTCAGGTTTATAGAAAGACGGAGAGGAAGGTCCAGAGCGGTCCCATAGGCCCCGGCCCCCACCCACATACAGCCCACCCCCTTAGTAACGTCCCACTAGAGTGGGGCATTTGTTACATTTGACGAGCTGTGTGGACACATCATCACCCAGAGTTCCCATATTACATTGGGGCTCACTGTTGGTGGTGTACCTCCTGTGGGTTGGGGCATGTGTGTAATGACAGACCCACCAGTGTTGTGTTACCCAGAGTAGTGTCGCTGCCCTCAAAATACTCTGTGCTCTGCCTATACATCCCTGCCTGCTCTTTTCCTCTGGATAATTAAGGGCTCTGTCCTTTTGGGTTTCTACTTCGTTCATACATTTTATCAATACCAAAAAAATGGGAGGTGGTGGTTTTCTTCCAAATTAGAGTACAATATAAAAAAATTTCAAGAATTGAATAGTCTGCTGTATAGCTTGGCAGGAAACCAGAGCCTCCTTCATGGACCGCTAAAATGTGTGACTACGTGGAAGTACACAGAATCATACAACTGGATGGGTCCTGCAGGCAGACCTTTCATCTTCCACACCAGGAAACGGGGGCCAGGAAATGTAGCTGGTTTGCCCAAGTATAAATGAATGTGTTGGGGGTGCCAGGAGAGCTCAGTGGTTGGGCGCTTGCCTTGCAATCGTGAGGTCCAGGGATCAAATCCCAGCCCTGGCCTTTGCAAGCACACATGCTGAACTGGAACGCAACTGGTAACCACTGGGATGGTGGTGATGGTTCTCGCCTCCCATGTAGGGGGCCCCAATTCTGTTCCCACACCCATGTGGCCCCCCATCTACCTGTGTAGAATAAAACTGTGTCACAACTAATGATGCACAACTATGGAGACCGCTCTGGGCCCTTCCCTCCCCCTCTGTCTCTCTGTCTCTCTCTCTCACCTTCTCTCAAAACAATAAAATAAATCTTTATAAAAACCTTAATGAATATGTCTAAAAGTGTCTGGTGGTCTGTTGGGAAAGAAGTCCTGAAGGTTTATTTCTTTTCCTAGTAACACTATTAGTTGAATTAGTTAGGAAATGTGTCTGCTAGCAGGTCAGCATTCATTCAGTGACTGTGGCTTAGGGACCTCGATGACCTTCACTGAGAGCTCTTTTCCATTCCCTTAAGCCCGTCTCTCTTTTGTCATTAGAACTGTGCTATGGAGGGTCTGTAGCCGTCTAGTCCTATTCAAGGTCATGGACTGTCCACCTTTTCCTCCAAGAAAACCTGCACGCTTTCCAGCGTTTGAGAAAATGCCTTCCAGACTCAGGTTGTAGAGTGTGTATTTTCTGCCACTTCCGAAGCCCCTTAGCTGAGATGTGGGAGACCAGTTGTCGCTCACCTGATACTCACCCTATGGGCTAGATCTTTGGCAGCCTTTGGTCTATAATTGTGCTTTAATTTTTATGAAATAAAACTGTAAAATCTCACTTTTTTTTTAACCAACTAAACGTCTGTTTTCCACCAAGTAGATTCAAGTCCCAAAATGGAACTGATATCATAAAACCTAACCAAGAGTTTGATTCTTTAATGCTTTAATTTTTTTTTAAATTTCAAACAATGTCTTTTAATTCATAGAACTAAAACTGTGATAAATGTCCTAGCTTGCCCATGATGTCTTCAAAATTGTACTAGCAACAATTGAAGTGACTTTTGGGGAATCTTCTAAGACCTCTTAATCTTGACCCACAAAGTAGGCATTGGAAAATGAACAGGTGCCAGCAGATTAGGTTGTTTGCTTTAAAATAGGGAGGTGGAAATAGGGAAATAGGGAAAGAGTAATTTGAATCCAATGGCTTTTGCCTTCCACAAATATGAAAGTAGTTTATAACAATAAAAGGATTGGACCAGGATATAGGCAGACTTTGTCAGAGGAAGCATTTTCCATTGTTTTCTATCGCTGTTTAGATGCATATGCATATGAGATGGTAGCATGGCATTGTTGAACAGATGACATTTAGGTGAAGTTCGTGTGAGGGGGGCTTGGTTCACCCTGGAACCACTTCGGTGACATAGAAGAGGATACTCTGACCTTTTAAGTGAGGTGCTCTCTATCACGTGCAGTTGTCTCTTCTGATGATGCTCTGTCCCATTGCAATAAGGTTTAGCGATGTGGTAACAAACTTAAGTACCCTCCCAGGCCAGCAGATAAGAAGATGCGTGAGCAGATCATCAGGGGTGGGATGGTTCAGACTGTGGCAACTGAACATGCTTCCAACCCTTCTCCTACCCTGTTACTAGCACCGAGAATTAGTCCAGAACTGCCAGTAATTCCCAGGTTCTGATTTTTCAAGGGAATCGAGAAAGCTGTATTTCTACGTGAAATATTCAACTTTAATTAAAAAAAATACCTTTAGTATTTACTTAAAAAAAAAAATAACCAAAAAAAAAAAAATAACACCAAGTGGGCCAAAGCAAGAATGTCTGTGACTCACTCGCTTGTGACCTTGGGTGTCAGGGGTGTCCAAATGATTTTAACATTTACTATTGGAGTAAACTTGACATGGTAATTTAATCTCACCGAGGCTTAGTTTTTACTTTTTTAAAGTTGAAATAATAATGCTTGCTTTGGAAAATAATGAGGCTACAATCCGGGCAAATGGAAACACTTGGTAATGGCGAAGTCTTTTAGTGGCTTTACGTGCCGCACCAAGGACAGAAGACGCTGACGTTTGGACCGGCTTCAGCAGAACCACCGGGAGGCGACCCTGTTTGTGCTGGCTACTTCACAGCCGGGGTCCACTAGCTAAAAGCGGAGCGAGGCTCCAACAGGCGGGAACCAGCAGAGCTCCCAAGCTGAAGTAGCAAGAGGAGGCGAGTAGCCAGCCACTGTGTTTATTAAGTGTCATTTTTGACTTTGAGAAAGAAGATCGTGTCTAGAGGGAGGCAGTTTAAGGAGAGATGTGTCCTTCACGTGTGGGAATTTGAGGGGATGGCTGAAGTTCCTAGCTTTGCGGGGAGGAAATGGGCCCCTGCCATACTGGCTCTATATCGCTGAACATTAAGTCAAAAAGCAGATGGCTTAAGCAGGGCTGTCCAACTTTTTGGCTTCCCTGGGCCACATTGGAAGAAGAAGAACTATCTTGGGCCACACATAAAATACACTAACAATGAGCTTTTAAAAAATTGCAAAAAAAAAAAAAAATCTCATAACGTTCTAAGAAAGTTTACAAATTTGTGTTGGGCCACATGCAAAGCCGTCCACAGGCCGCAGGTTAGACAAACTTGGCTTACAGGAAGGGGTGGGTGCTAACGTGGAGACTGGAAATCAGAAATACACGTTTTTTCTTCATGTCCACAGCCCCCTAATCCAGCTGCAATCTATTCCTGACCCTTTCCCCCTATGTTTCCACCTTTAAGGAAGGCTCTTGATTTATATTAGTCCAAGTTCACCAACATAAACATGGATATTTTATTTTATTTTATTTTTAGGGCAGGGCCAGGAAAGGGATGCAGGTAATTTGTCTCACTCTGGGTCCTGAACAAGCACCACAGGTCCCAAATTCATCCTACTGAATCGAGCCTTTGCCCCCTCCCCTCCTGCTAAGCCCCACTGGACCTGGACCCACCTCTGTTATTTCACTGTTTTTGTTTATAGTAGATGTTTGTCTTCTATCATAGACTGCGAAGTCTTTGAAAGGAGACAGCTCAGATGTTACTTATTTTTCATCCTAAGGCCCAGAGAGCAGTACGGCTGCTCCATGAATGTTTGCTCAATTGCACTGAGTGATTCTGAACGCTCCATGTCTTCAAGTCTCCGGAGAATGTACAGAGCTCACCAAAGGATATGCATTTTCAGTTACTTGAAATAGAGAGGAGGAGTATGGGATGGCCAGGAATCTTAACAGCAGGACGTTTCAAGGGAGGTTTTTCCACCTTGCCAACAAGATGGTCAACTACCTTAGGAGAAGGAAAAAGATTTCTTTCTTCTATTAAAAAAAAAGCACAGTGAAATGGTAGTTTTCATTTGCTTGGTGGGAAGAGGGCAAGTATAAGGGGTTTAGTGAAGGTGATGTTGGTCACTTCGTACTACACAAGGGGACAGCCTGACTGGTTCACTCTGGAATTGTCTTTGTTCCCCAGAAGCAAGATGGTCTGGTGTGAGCAGTGGCTTCTGCCAACGTGAATCAGAGTGTCTGTTGTTTGGAGCGGCCCTTGTCACCTCATCTGATCCAGTCAGCACTGAGTAATGTCATTGGGCCCTGCATCTCTGTAGTCCATGCCTATAATGGCCTTCATTCAAGTTCACTACATGCCCTTGATTTACACCGTCATAAGCATGAACAAACATTTGTACCACTTCCCTCAGCTCCCCCACCAAAGACAAAGAATAGCGCTGGAAACTCTTGAGTCGTATTGACATAAAATTGATACCGTATATAGAATTGAGCATTTGCCTTCCATTCACTAGCTTCTAGGAAACACTTTAACACTTCTGAATGCAATTTGTTCCCCCAGAAATCCTTTAATACATTTTTATTGTCTATACCTGTCCTTATGATTATTTCAAAAATATTGGCAACATTTGGCAACTCTTATAGGTGCGGTAACTCCAGAATAATATATATCTTTTAAAATTTAGAAACCTTTTAAGGATGCATAAACTGTGCAATCTCCAGAATGGATTATTTTATAACAGCTTTGGCGTACAAAATAAACTTTAATGCCTCCACTGTAAAAGTGCAAATGGATAAAATATGGTTTAACAACAGAAGTACTTATTGAGCAGGAACTTACCAGGTTCCATAAAATAATTCTGGTTCAAGCTAATATTCTCCAGAGTAAAGAGAAGCGTGTTTTTTAGGGTGAAATAAATTTACATCTTAGCAACCTATGAACATGTATTTCATTATTTTATGAAGAAATGTATTGTGATGTAGTAGTATATGTTAATATTTTTGGACTATTAAAATTAGATGAAGGCTAAAAATAAACTGGAAGATTGAAGTAAACCAGTAACTTCATTACTCATGCCCACACTGGATATCACACTATATGAAGTTTTGTTTGCCCTAGGTAAAGGTTCACTCTGTGTTGGTATTTAATTTTTAATGCAGGGAGAATGAGAGAGAGTGTCTAACTGTGGGGCACTTGTAGTAAGCCTGCACTAATTATTGAACTTGGGCTTTCAGCTGGAATATTCTGGTAGTAGTCAACTTAAGGTAATCTACTTTAAATAAAATACTAGGGATTTCTGGTGTGGGAATTGGAATGGTAAAAAGTAAGTAAGTAAATAAATAAATAAAAGGAAAACAACATAACATTTAAATAAAGCAATTGGGATGGTACTAAATTAGTTGCTCATCTTTCTTAATCATCCAGATGTGAAATCTTTGTAGTATCCTTGATTTTTCCCTTTCCTTTTAAATTGATCACATCTACATTGGAAGATGTCTTGAATCTTTTGTTCCCTATCTTTTTTACACATTTTTCTATATATTTTTTGCTCCTTCCAGCCCTATATGGGAATGATTTAATGGTAAAACTGGTGGTGAACAAGTGTCACCCAATACTTCTCATCAAATGTAAGTCAAACAAATAGAATTTGTACCCAGACAAAATACATTTAAAAATAAGCTTGAGTGTTGTAAGAGCCTGCCACAAGAGGGAAGTCCGGGAAGAGTGCCTGGAGGAAATGATGATTTCTGGGATCTGAGGGGTGAGTAAGAGTTTTGCAGTCCAAACCAGGAGACCAACCTCTTGGCTGACAGAACTGTGTGCACAGTGGCTCTGGGGCTGGAGCAGGCATGGCAGACGTGCAGGACCATGTCATTGGTGTCTAGTTTGAGATGATAGTTGGGCCTTGCTGAGGAAATCTGTACATATCACAAGGTCAGTGGGAATTCAGTGAAGAATTTTCCGTAAAGTCTTGATGTGGTTGGTTTTGGAGTTTGAAGTGGTGACCCTTGGAAACAGGGAGATGAAAGTGAATTTGAGTCCTTTAGTCAAGACTGCTATGGAAACAGTCAGGGGAAGGAAGGTAGCAGGTTGGACAAGGTGCTGGCAGAGGAGGATAGAACAGGAGGAATCTGAGTGGCAGAGACTAGGTAAAATGCACAAAACCTGGCGGAGATTGGGAATAGGGATGAAGGAGATGGTACAAGAGCAACAGGCCTGTGGGACTACATAGGACATGGGACCATTTCCAGAGAAAAGGGGCCTACCCAGCACTGGGCTCTGTGAGGAAAGCATACGTTCCGTTCTGAACCTGGTAAACCTGAGGTCACATCAACATACCCAGGGCGGAGTGTTAAAGAGGCGGTTGGCGCTGCCAGTCGGAGAGGGCGGTGAAGTCTGGATGGAGAATTTTCAAACCATGTGCATCCAGGTGAAATCTGAACGTGCAAGCATGATCTCGTGCAGGGAAACAGATTGGAACAGGAAGATCACAGGGTCTAGTTCTGACACTTCAGGGAATCTTGTGACTGAAGAGGAGTCAACCAGGAGCGTTCCCACGGAAACCGAGGGACTCCTCTACTTCAGTGGATGTAGCATTATTGCTTTAGACATGAAACTCGATTTTCTGCCTTCTATTATTAGAGCTTTGGGAAGATTAATTTTTTGAGGTATGGTTTTACTTTTTTCTAAAATGTATTCAGAGATTCTGCAGAGGTTCTCCTTCCTCTACAAAGTTTCACACCCTCCAGGAGCTGGTTTTCACCCACCATGTTCTCTCTTACTGTCCTTTTCAGAGCTTGTGAGTGGAGAGTCTGGCCAACTGTTTTTATTTTTTGCCGTTATATGCCCTTAATTTTTCATCATAGTGATTTTTCGCTTGTAATTTCTCCAACTAGACATGCCATCCCTACCCACACATTCTCTATGTCTAAGACCTCACCAACCTTCAGAGTCTAGCTCAAAAGTGTTTACAATTGTCTAGGAATCCAGATGCTTATAGCATTGTCCTGGATGTAAGTCTGACCATTGCTATGTTGAAGAAGCTCTCCCAGGTGATTTGAATAGACAGCCAGCCAGGTTTGAAAACAACTAGTCTACATGTCTTAGATCTCAGCGGATCCCTCAGTTCCCTAAAATGGCAGGATATAATTCAATTCTCTTTTGTCTTTGTGTTTCATGCTGTGAGTGAATCATGGTTGGTATCTCATGCATAATTATTGAATACATTGATCATTTATCCTCTAAAAAATGTGAGGCATGTTATAAATCTTTTTCAGTATTTCTTGGATCTTTTAGTGTCCTGATCACTTTTGGTGATTATGGGGTAGTTTCCTTCTCCTTTCCTTTCTGTTGGTTTCTAAAGAGTCAGCTAAACCTATGTCACATAGGCTTAAATCAGAAGCTCTGTTAAATCTCAGTGTCCAAGTAGAAAATGTCACTCCCAGAAGAGGAAGTGCTTCAGAATTTTGCAAAGGTGTAATGTTTGAAGTTTCCCCCCTTTGCTCTGGCCAGACAGTACCTCCGAAGCAGAGAGCATCATGGGTTCTTTTGAGCACCTTGGACAGAGATAGGCTGCTTGCGTCTGTGACTGTGCATTGGAAAGCTACCTGGCCTGCGTGGATTTACCTTGTCATCACTGGGTTACAATGGTAATTTTCAATGGGGACAATTTTGCTCCCCAGGCATCTCTCTGGAGACATTGTTTGTTATCAGAAATTGGAGAGCGTGGTCCTGGCCTCTAGTTGGTTGAAGCCAAGGAGGCTGTTACATCTCCCATAATGCACAGGGAAACCTCTCCAAACAAAGAATGATCTGGCTCAAATCAGATGGTACAGGGCCAGGATTGAGAAACCCTGGATTAGCAAAGGCTGCCTTTAAAAAGATCACGTCGAGTTTCCCTCAACCAGAGTTATGGAGTGTTCAGGGCTGGCCTCTAATTTATTTTGACATGGGAGTGTGTTTTCATGTAAACTTGCCTCCCATTATACATTTATTTACGTGCTTTTATCATTCGTGCATGTGTGTGTGTGTGTGTGTGTGTGTGTGTGTGTACGCACGAGCGTGCACGCACACTTTGTCTTTTCCTTGAAATATGGGAGAAATCTGGAGTTTGATTCTTGGATCATCCCCACAAGTGAATTGAAAATTGCACAAAACAGGGTTAGCTTCTTGATGTTTTCTTGATTCTTTTCAGTTATAATAGCTTTCTGTTTTAGTGATGGGAGAAGACATAATATCCTTTTGTGTGAATGGTTGGCCTTCTTATTTTAGAGTAGATGTTTCTTTCTTGTTGGCTTTATTTTTAAGTCTGTGATAATAAGCAAGTATTGCTTTACTTTAAAATACAGTTTTTCTTTCTTTGTCCTTAGTATTTGGACTGTTTAGCAGAACATTTCATTTCCTATGAAGAATGGCTGGTGGCTGTAGTTATCTTTCTCATATACACTTCAATTATTTTGAAGCTGGCTTGCAGTCATGTAAGTTGAATGAAATGTATTAAGTGTTTGTTTACATCTCTGGGGAAATATGGTATAATCCCTAGCTACTCATTCTTTTTCTTTCTTTCTATCTTATTTTTCTTTTCTTTCTTTTTCTAGGCGCAAGCAGACTGCCTCTCATTGCTCATGAGTCTAGGGAGAAAGAGCTGCAGTTTTCTACAAAAGGACCACAAGACACCTATAAACCTAGCATTCAGTTATTGGCAGCTCACATTCATGGTCCTCCCAGTCTCCATTCCCAGCTCGAGGCTGCACTAAATGCTTGGCATTTGGTTTTTATTTTAAATATAATTGAGTTTAGTGGTGCAGTAAATAATGTCACAAATAATGTTTGTCAGAAAAATTCTTCATATTGTACTATCTTTTAGGTTTATAACACATCACCTTTATGGCTATATGAAAGATGACTTCTGAAAAGTAACAGTTAAACTTTCATAGTACAATAGTAACATTTACCTAGCCAGACTATATAAACGAGCAAAAAGCTGTATCTTTGGACTTAAGAATAATACAGTAGATGCTCCATTAACCGGAACTCAAGCAACCGGCAATTTTTTTCCAGCAAAAAACAAGCAAACAAACAAAAACACCCTGCCGGTTGCTTGAGTTCCGGTTAACGGAGAGTCTACTTACATTTACCTGACCTCTACCAATCCCCACGGGTGCCAGTTAACTGAGAGTGTATGGCAAAATTCTCCTGGCAGAGAAACAGTTGATGTAGAACTTTTGCTTAACAGCTGATGTGGGTTACTGACATTTAAGATACCTTCAAAAAAATAGATTTTTTAAAAAAATCCTTAATAACTCATTGGAATCATAAAGTTTGGATGAGGTAGCTTGCTGTCTGAGATTGGGGCCATCCATTTCAAAAATCATTCCCAAATGTTTATACATCTCATTGGAGCAGTCAGCACCCCCTTTCTGATACTCAGATGATTAGTTTGTGTCTTTCCTATGATTATGCAACTGCTGTAGAGGCTGGAGAC